>CALYDF020006704.1:0-13064 GCA_944474145.2 Dicrocoelium dendriticum
CTTTGGCTCGGTTGTTTGCTAACCAATCCACGGCGACCACCCGCTCGTCCCATCCTCGAGTATTGCAGCATAATTTGTGGCAGTATGAGGAAGTCTGACAGAACAGTCATAGAAAGCCCACACCGATGATTTACCGAATGCCTATTATCTGAAAATTCTAGTACGACCTGTCGGGAGTGATGTCAACAACTCCATCTCGATCTGCTTTGGCTGCAAAGATTAAAGCATAATTTCATACTGTTGTGCATTCTGATTCATGGCATTGCCTACTGCAATCTACCCAAATAAGCATTACAGCACCATTCCACTTTGGATCTTCGTAACAAAGATTCTACCCTGGTTATAGGACGATGTAGGACCACTTATGATCATTATGCTGCTCTGTGGAATCGGCTACCAATCACAGTCAGTTCATGTAAGACTATATATATATATATATATATATATATATATATATATATATATATATATATATATATATATATATATATATATATATATATATATATATATGGTGCGCTGAAGCTTGTGATGGCTAGATCCTGACGGATGGTCTACCCACTGCTGCTACTGTTGTGCCATTTTCTCATGTCCTGGGCGCCTCCTCGTGGCGACCGCTGGGTGGGAGTTGGGTTTCGCCCTTCTCCCTGATAAGATCCAGGATACCAATCCGCATGAGTCAGTGAACTGACCATGTGCTAGACCCGCTGCCTTTCGGGTGTACATTTAATCGAAGGCTTTGGCTGAGGACCCGAGTCGTTCTCCTGTCAGGTGTGGACGCCCTGTCAATATCCTAGTCCATCTTCTTCGGAGGTTAGGAAGTGGTCGATGGCCCTCTTCCCGTAAAACCTAGCCGTAGGAGACAACAGGTCTACGGGTTATAAGCTCACAGCTCGATTGGCGTAGAGCACGAGTGCCACGCATTGTCTCTGACGGTGGGAGGGCACCTACGTGTGTTCAATGGTTTGCTACTGCCCGCCTCAAGCCAGGCAGCCCCTGGTCAAATTGGTGCAAACCCGCCAAAACCCATCTGCGTCTGGCCGTGGTCGCAGGTGCGTATCCTACTACGGTCGCAAAACATATATGAATCGTTCCAGTACTTCCAAGGCTGCGTATGACGGCCGTCAAGCAGATCCCAATCTGTCTCTGCAATCACATTCCCGAGCTGGATCTGCTCCCCACTGCCTTGTGGGTCAGGCTATTCAGCCAAAGGCTCCGGGTGGAGTCCCTCAAACAAACCTCCGAAGCACAACGACCATCTTGCGTGCGATTGCCCACCAATGCAATCGTATGCCTGCGCGCAAAGCACTCAGCATCGGGTGCTGGAATGTGCGCACGCTACTGGACCGGAACTCCAGCGAGCGCCCGGAGCGACGCACTGCACTGGTCGCGATGGAGCTGGCGCGCTACCACATCGATATTGCGGCGCTCAGTGAAACTCGGCTCGCTGAGCAAGGTAAGTTGCATGAAGCAGGTGCTGGCTACACATTCTACTGGGTGGGGAACGCCGCCTCAGCACCACGTGATCATGGGGTCGGATTTGCAATATCCGATTGGCTCCAGGGCCAGCTGGTGGGTGAACCAACAGGCATCAGCGCGCGACTGATGACTGTTCGCCTACGACTCGGAAGAGGTAAGTTTGCCACTTTTCGTAGAACGTACTGTCCGACCATGTGTTATCCTGATGACGCACGTGGTCAATTCTATACTGAGCTATCCTCCGAGGTACGGTCTGTGCCCAGGAGCGCCCGACTATTTCTGCTGGGTGATTTCAACGCACGCGTTGGGCGTGATGCATCGGTGTGGGCAGATGTTCTCGATTCGCATGGCATTGGTTCAGCGAATGCGAACGGTGACGGACTGTTCTCACTGCGTGCCACTCATGGCCTGACGATCACGAACGCTCTGTTTGCACTGAGTGCGAGTGAGATAGCAACTTGGACGCACCCACGGAGTGGTCACGCTCACCTGTTCGACTATGTCATCGTACGTCAGCGTGATATGCGTGAACTGCGCATGACACGTGTACTGCGTGGAGCTGAGTGTGGCACTGATCACAAATTGGTGCGGACCAAACTGTACATATCTTTTCGTAAATCTATGTATTGCACTCCCGCCGTGAATCGGCGTAAATGTAACATTCTCTCCCTCGAGTACTGTGGTGAAACGTACTGAGCTGGAGAAGGTGATGGCTGCACGCCTGTGTGATGTAGACTGCTGCCGAGGAGACCATAGGGTGCACAAATTGTAAGCGGCCTGATTGGTTCGATGACAAAAATGCGACGATTGGCGCATTGGTGCCCGAGAAGAATGCAGCATTTGCTGCACATGCTGTAGACCCCAGTGACTTGGGGAACAAGAGCAAGTTTGGCAGAATTCGACGACGACTGACCCGAGAGCTCCGTCGCATTAAAAATGCATGGTGGACAGAGAAGGCGAAGCAGATGGAATGCTACGCCGAACGCCGCCAACACAAGGAATTCTTTGACTCCTTGAAGGCGGTGTATGGACCGAAATTGGAGCCTCTGAGGACACTGATCGATGGTAGTTCAGGCGCTACCTGCACACAGACTGCAGACATAATGCAGACCTGGCGGAAACACTTTGACTGTCTCTTAAACAACCGTTCAGAGATCAACTGGCTTACTTTGAACTGCCTGAAGCAGCACGATGTGAACATGAGTCTAGCGGACACGTCGACACCGGATGAAAGGCAGAGAGCACTTTCTCGGTTGCGAAACGGCAAATGTGCCGAAGCCGACGGGATCCCGCTTGAAGTATTGAAACACAGCGGACCCACGTTGTTGACTGCGCTGCACCACTTGGTGCAACGTGTATGGATTGAGGAGGAGGGGCCTCCTGAGCTGATGAATGCCCTTGTGCTACCACTGTACAAGGCTAAAGGTAGCAAGCAATGTTGCACGATTTATCGTGACATCAACCTGCTGAGTTGTGTGGGCAAGGTGATTTCCCGAATCCTGCTCAACCGCCTCGTCAGTCAGGTTGTGGAACCTAACGTGGCTGAAGAGCAGTGTGGATTCCGTTCGGGTCGCAGCACCATAGATATGGTGTTTGCGGCTCGTCAGTTGCAAGAGAAGTGCAGAGAACGACACCAGCCATTGGACTCGCTTTTTGTTAATTTCACCAAGGTATTTGATATGGTGAACCGCGAGACATTGTGGCTGGTGTTGGGTAAGTTTGGTTGCCCGCGTAAGTTTGTATGTTTAATTGAATGTCTGCACAGTGGTATGCGAGCGAGGGTGCAGCTGAGTGGAGAGACCTTGGATGACTTTGCAGTTGTCTCTGGTGTGAAGCAAGGCTGTGTCTTAGCTCCTGCCCTGTTTAGTATATATCTTCATGCAATGTTGTCTTGTGCTTTTGATGCGGCTTGTGCTTACGGTGTTCGTGTGGAGCACCGTATTGATGGTGGGTTGCTGAACATCCGTCGTTTCGGTGCGAGAACTCTAGTCTGTATGTTGCTGTTTGCTGACGTCTGTGCGTTGTTTGCACACAGCGCAGATGAGTTGCAGCATATGACTAGTGCTCTGGCTTCGACAGCGGCCAAATTCGGGCTCACCATCAACACAAGCAAAACTGTCTGTCTCTTTCAGCCTTCACCGGAGGTGCAATCTTCAATATTGCCGCGAATCAGCATTGGCGCTGAAGTATTGGAAACCACCTCCCGCTTCTGCTACCTTGGGAGTGTGATGTCGACTGATCAGCAGCTACACAGTGAGCTGCGTATTCGCGTGTCGAATGCAGCGGCGGCATTCGGGAAGCTAGAGTACCGAGTGTGGAACAACCATCAGCTTACCATTGGCACGAAGCTGATGGTGTACAAATTCATGGTGCTGTCCGTTCTTCTATACGGCAGTGAAATGTGGACGATGTACCGTCGGGATGTGCGATATCTCGAGCGGTTCCATCAGCAGTGTTCGCGACTGATTTTGCACATCGGCTGGGATGACAGAGTTGCAGGCACGGGTGTTGCGACAAAGTGGAATGTATGCAGTGGACTGCATACTTTTGCTGAGACACCTGAGGTGGATCGGTCATGTGAGCCGTATGGATTCAACGCGGATACCAAAGCAACTCTTGTATTGTCAGCTGAGTATTGGGAAGCGGCACGTGGGAAAACCAAAGTTACGTTACCAGGACATGATTAAAGTGAGCCTCTCACGTTCTAATCTTGACTGCAGATCATGGGAATCGAAGGCGGTTGATCGGCGTGCATGGCGCGGTCTGATCACGAAGGCAGTTGCCGTGGTGCAGGAGAAAGCCCTCATGCATGCAGAGAAGAATCGGCAAGCACCGATGGGTTGTTCTCCATCGGCATCGAGCGCATGGTGCTGTAGCACATACGGTCGCGAGTGCCTTAGTCAGGCAAGCTTAGTGAGCCATGAGCGAGGCCACTCGGGATCACTACCGAAGCGACGATGGATCCTGCAGAGAACGTAGGCAGAAGCGGCGCAGAGTTTGTAGGTACGCTGCACTCTATTTACTAACCGTGTGCTTGCATGCTAATTCTCTTTATTTCAGGTGGTGGGTTTTCAATTTTGTCCTAATGCTTTTCTTTCTCAAATAAATATCCACCTGTACGCTCTTCTATAAACCTGCACAACTCGCTTAAGCCAATTGTAGTTAATTTCGATAACATTTTCGCGTTTGCGTCATTTCCGTAAACTATACTTTCTGACCTCGTGCACTTACTTAGGATTCGTTTGTAAAAAGCTTATTTCATATGCTCATTAATTTAAGGTTTTTGTCACGTTTCCTTATGCATTACTCGATTTCTTTTCTTTGTTAGCTTTATCTCAGGTGATTTGTTGTTGCTTGATATCCCCGGTGTGGCTGCGCTTGATGTGCATGTTGACAAGGTGCCTACCCGTCTATTACCCACTATCTCGTCCATACTGGCTCCAGGAGACAGTTGGTCGTTGCTGGAGGGGACGGGGTGCACGGTTCTTGTGGTCGTGCTAGGCTCGAAGAGTGCTTCCATGCACTCAGTGTGGAGCGGACTACGGTGCATCCACCGCCTTGTATGCGCTTGATTTCCAAATACAGCGTGATTGTGTTTGCCTGTGAAGGAGTGTGGGCCGGCTCCGTTGATGAAATGTGGCTTCCATCCACATGCCTCTCGGTCTTATTCCTTCGGGTTTACACTGGATATGGGGTGTGTGCTTGGAGCTGTGGGTGGTGCAGCGCAACTCACCTATGGTCCCTTTGTAGGCGCAGGCGTCCTGTGGCTGGCCACAGTGACATGCAAATCCGAAACCGGATGCCGCCAACCATATATATATTTGCAACGGTCTACCAATAGACATAAAGGCATCAGAAACCATGGGGTTCAAAAGAAGGTGCAGAAACAGTAAAATAAAACATAACACAACAATGTCCATGGTTTCCTCAGAGGGCGAGATACTACCCGGTTGCCCAAGCCGAAGTAGGGTGTTGACTTAGGGGACACCACCCCGAGCCTTTGGCTGAATAGCCTGCCCGCAAGGCAGCAGAGCGAATTCAGGGAATCGTGCGCGTTGGGAGCCGGTGACTGATTACTCAGTTCATGCGCCTTTCGTTTGTTCCTTTTTCAAACAGGGGCCCAATGCTTCGAAGAATTACAGCACAAAGTTGCTGGAATACAATGCTTCGCCAGGATGAAGCAAGGGGCAGTGACTTTATTTAGTGACGAGTCACGTCCGCTACGTCACAGTGTTGTTAAACGGACATATGTGCCTTCTTCTATGGAGAACGCTTTCCAGGCGAAAACCCATCACGTTCTGGAACACTGCCGCCGAACCATTTGCTGGAACGGGAAAAGCCCGTACCACCCAGCTGGCACCACGAGGAGGTTGTTCGGCAAGCCAGCTCATGCAATCATTTCGTAGATTATTTGGAAGCCACCTCGACCTGGACACTATTATGACATTTTTTCGTGGGGAAGACCACCTGTCGGACAATTTACTGAAGGCCCGGACATTGTTTAATGGGTAAAATAGGAGAATTTCATGTCAGTGTAAGTAACCCTCAGTGTTTACTATAGCCGTCACCTTATCGCAGTGCGTGGGACATATACGCTGCCAGAAACACAGAAAAAGACAAGCACGCAACTGTATGTTGCCCATGCAAGGGCATAGTACTACCTGTGCATATATGATCTATGCTAAATATGGACGCAGCTTCTTACCTAATTCAAAATATACCTGTTATTGTTAGTGAATACTGTGTTGTGTGAGCAAGTGGAAATTTGAATTCATGCACTTCTGTCTAAGTGTAATCGAAAATGTTGAAAACCACAATCCATGACTTGTCCATATCGTGATATCGTTAACACGTGTAACTCACAGTAAATTGAGATTCACACATGTGTGATGTCTGTGGATAATTGTTCTCGGAGTCAAACCTTTGCAAAGTGCACTTACAACAATCGTTTGAACTGCTGCATTGAGTGAGCTTCCACTATGTGCTCCGGCAAACATGTACCACTCGCCATTCAAAGTATAGGGGATGAAGAACTCGCTTCAAATTTACAACCGTAGGCTGGTACTGGTGTCCTCGTGTGCTGCAAAGTGTTCGAAAATTCAACAATGGTCTCCGCATGAGGAAATCATGATGAGGTCGCCTCGCTGCCATGCTCTCGCACCTGTCTTCGTACGATAAGCGCCGCAAACTTGAGATGGGCCTGATAGCGAGGTTTTGTACCTGTTCGATTTTCTGCGCGTTGCCTCGAGTGAGCAGGCAAACCGTACTCTATTATCATTACCATTATTATTATTATTATTTTTATTATGGTTCTGCTTTTATCAGCGATCCTACCCTGACCATCTCGTACATTGTAAATGCGTGTATCATGTGTGCATATCTTCGACTAGTGTGTGTTTTGATCAAGCTCGGTTCACCTAAGCAGTGTTGCTCTTTTGCCACTTTCCTGACCTATCGATGACAGCTCGCTCATGCATAATGATCCCCGATTGGTCCACAGGTACGCATGTTCTAGGTAGAACACATTCAGTCCCGAGGATTTTTAATAATATCTAGGATTCATCGGGGTGGAGACGATTCAGTATGCGGGATTTCAGCAGCTTTTTACGCAAAGTCCTGCTTCTGGTCCAGCTGCTGTGCACTCATGTCATGAACCTTTTTCAACAGATCCAGGTCCGCCGCTTTATCCGACAAACGGTACAATTTTTGTTTTTTTTCTTTTGTCGCGTATCGACAAACCGATGGTATACCTTGTTGTGCACCGGATTACCAAATTTCATTCTCCTGATTTGTTCAGTGCCTCCACTAAGTGTTAGTCCTAGCGGCCGATCGGTTTTCCTGTTCAAAAAATCAGTTTTACTCCCATCTCTTGTTCCTTCCATTACTGACTGCTTCCTTATTTAGCCGACCTTCACTCCAATCCCAGTAAGTACGGATAAGTAAGTGCGCATCCCCTTCAGACTTTGGTCTTACTCGTGGGCGAATGCTTGGGCTCATCCATCTTGCCTGCACCTCTCACCGTTGAGTAATTTAAGTACCACTGCAACTTCTAGTTCGTCCACTGCCCTTTGTCTTGCTTTGTCTCTGCACATCACTGATTTCTTCGTCGTGGGTAAAGATTATCCAACTTCTCCCTGATGCCAACCTTCGCCCCCACTTACATAGCTTCTCACTCACGCTGTCTGCAGTGAACTTCAGGGTCGCATTGAAAACCGAAACTCGAGACCCATAGTATATGACCCTCGCTCGATGATTCAATATAGCAAAAATCTAAGCTCGGATTAATTTCTGCTTTGGTTTGCACTCCGCTTATGTTCGTTTCTATATGTGCAAAGTTCGCCACCATGCGAGACGTTGAACAGCAGGCATTTTGGCACGGATTGCTTCATCAATCGATTGTCGCGTGGCAGCACTCATCCTTTAGCGTGATAACTTAAGTGTGTGAGCCCCATTGAGGACAGTGCGTTAAGATTTCTCCAACCCTGGATTTTTTAGTTGAAACTAATATCAAAGGCTTCCTCGTAACGAGTCATTAGGACTAACCATCAGTCCAAGAAGGCACGAAGCGGTCGTTTTGCCCTCTTGGAATTCATCACTGGTGCGCATTTCCCCGGCCACCAGCTGATGCCCTTAGCTATGGGTGCAAGCCTCTAGTGATCATGGATTCGGTTCCCTGAAGGAGCCCGGAAAAAGGCTCACTGCTGACGAGGACGAAACGACCGTCTGGTACTTTCCCGGATTACTAGCTAGAAGTATGCTATTTTCGACGAACTCAATCACTCAGTAAGATCCCTATACTCGTTAGTAAAGACCCCCTGCGTATGAGGTTCAATTATCGGTTTGCATCGATAATTTTTCGATAAATTCTATCTAAATACTATCATGTATAACAACACTGTGGTACCCAATAGACGTCCAGTGTGTTGCATCATGTTTCATGCGATTTTGCTCATTTATATGAAACTCTGGGATCAAAGTCATTTGTGCAGGAGGTGAAACAAATTGATTCGAATGAAAATTCCTCCTAAAGTCTCCAAGAACAGCCCATCCTTAGTAACGGCATATGTGTACTTTTTCTCTTGATTCGCTACTCAGTCGCATAACTCTGCCTTACTGGAAGGGACACGTTATTTTCATGTGCCTTCAGACCTCCTCTAGGAAGCTTGCAGATCCAACTTACCACTCTTCAGAGTTATCTCTATTTCAACAGTTTGAATTGCTGATAGTTGAACAGACGGTCTGCTGTTCTGATTTTTCGATTTTTACCTTATTCTTCTCACTAGAATACTCGCATCTGTCCTAATTCATTTGACCACTCGTGGGCCCCCTCTCTCGACAAGTCGGAGGATACCTCATTTATATCTTTGTTACATTATCTGTCTATTTATTTCGGTGACTGTTAATGCTGCCCAAACCCTTTACTGCCACTTGTTTGCCCTAGTGTTACTATTTAGTTACATTCAGCGCCGCGGACGCCCGTCTATCGGGATTCGTCAGTAGCGTTCGTCTTTGAATCCTGCGTTGTTCAAACCAGTGTCCTTCATGTTACAAACTGGTAGCTTGGGCCACTGCGTCATACTTGACAGCCCATCGTCACATAATACTGCATACACACCCTTCCTCTCGCCCTCTGCTCATTGTCGGTAACATCTGCCCTGCTACTTTTTCCTGAAATAGCAAACTATTCAGTCAGCCGTCTACGGACGCATTGAAACCACAGCATTCCGGTCACACCATGCGACATGTGCGAGCCTACCTCGAATCCAACTCTCGTCTTTTGCTGCCTCTTGTGAATGTGTAGAAGGTTGGTACGGATGCGGATAGGACATTTCTGGGTTGTGTGTGTGTGGGGCCTACTTCCTCGGACCTTGACGCGCCATGGCTGACCGTCCTCTGCATATTTAATTGTTGATTGTACTACTTAAGAGTAGTGCTTTAATGTCTCAAACTGAGCTTAACTCGATCTGCTCGTGGGAAGCGATCATGATGGCTTATGCAACGCGACTGTTCGCATTGAAAACCAACAAAGTAGCCGGAAGGTTGTGTAATCGAGTCACCTACCTGCTGGTTCATCTAGCATTGGTTAGCGCAGTTTCATCGCCTGATATTTGGCTATTGCTGCTCTGAAACTTCGTTGGGTGACCGTTTCACTCATGCCACCAATAACTGTTGTGCTCCGCATGCGAGCCGGCCGACTACTTCAGTTTGTGTTGGCCAGTCAGTGTCACAATAAAAGATCAGGAAGCGACTCACCGTAGGCTAAGTGTTGTTCACGTTTGCCGCCTTCCTGCATAGGGATCCTGGGATCTGCCATACTTGGTTACATGTATCGTGTATGGCACATTCAAGGAGCAGTAGCACTCTTACATTAGTTTCCCTAACTTTTCTGTATGACAATTGTGTTCCTTGCTCATCCGTCTTAAATTGTCAATGTTATCTTGACAACGTGATTTGTGGCAACGGCATCTCGTTACGCTCTCCTAATTGATATATCGAACTCACCTGAACCTCAGTAGTAACAGCTGCACACTGTCCACTACATCCAAATGGCTTTACTGCGGGACGTCCAGTCACACTAATGGATTTGCAAAAACCCATGTTGTTGGTGCATGTCAGGATTGTTCTGGGTAACAAGCGTCCTTCTGACCTAGACAGCATTTATGCCTTATTGTCACTTCGAGAGAACAGTGATTTGAATACCATGCAACAAATCCTGATATTAATTGTTCATTTGTTCTCTGAGCTTGGCGGTTTTCTCGCAAACGTTTCACTACCATGCGAGGTGGCATCCTCAGTGCAGTGATATGTAGCGTACAAGCTTACTAAATGAGTTCTCCCTCCATGATCGACCTGCAGGTGACTTTGAACGTGGCAGTGTCGATTTAGGTCCCGTGACCTCTACCCACTTTCCACAAGGTTAAAGTCGGCGCCCGAGTTGTTCTGCCTTGAACCGCGTGGCAAAAGGTTCTTTATTTCTTTCTGTCGTAGTGGTTCGTATATTGAATCGATGTCCACGCGCATGTTGATTGAATGTTTCGTTGAGAACCAAGCTTCCAAGAATTCTCTTTCTTTTCTTGTTTCACCCCGTGCCAGGACTTCTGCTTTGCTCCAATCGAAGCTATGTCCTTCTTCATCTACATGAATTGAGATTATCGACGATGCATAATGCTTTAGACAGGCTCTCTTATGTTTTTGTGTCCTTGTTACCAATTTTCTTCCCGTTTGACCAACACAATCCCTTTCGCAATCTCGGCAAGGTATTTTGTATACCACATTGCGTTGTTCATGTGCCTGCAGTTTTTCTTTTGGTTTTGCAAGCATTTTTCTCAATGTGGCAGTTGGTTTGTGTGCTACGATGAGATGATGCTGTTTGAATAGTCTGGCTGCCATTTCCGATATGTTCTTCATATAAGGCAGAACAACCCGTTTCTCCGTTGTCGTTGTTGTTGTGTTTGTTGTTGCCGCTGCTGCTGTTGTTGTTGTAGGTTGTATGTTGACGTTGTTGTGATGCAGACACCTTCGGATGAAGCTCCGTGGGTATCCGTTGAGTTGGAAACATTTAAGTAGGTGTTCTTTTTCCATTCGCTTTGCTTCTGTGGTACTACAGTGTGTTTGCACTCTGCGAAACAGTGTCCGCACATAGCTTACTTTGTGGCATTTCGAGTGATTGCTGTTAAAGTTCAGAATTTGGTCTGTGTGTGTGCCTTTTCTGTAGACCGATGTTTGCAGTTCGCCTTCCATAGTTCTTGTTACTAATACATCCAAGAATGGGAGCTGCCTTTCCTTCTCCAGTTCCATTGTAAATTGTATCCATTCCATGGCGTTATTCAATAGCTGTTGTGCAACTGTTATTTGGTTGCGTCTGATTATCACAAAAGTGTCGTCCACATACCGAACCCACAGTTTCGGATTGATGAGTGGTAGTACCTCCTCCTCCAATTTCTGCATAACCATCGCTGCGATGAGCCCTGACACAGGTGATCCCATTGGTGCGCCTTTCAATTGCTCGTAAATCTTTCCATTGAATGAGAAGTGGGTCGACAAACACAAGTGGAGTAGTTTACATACATTTTCGGTCGTCATTTTACCCATTTGTTGTTCACTGACCTTCAGCCGTTCCGCGATGACCGCTACTGCTGTCTGCAAGTTGACAGACGGGAAGAGTGCAGTCACGTCGAATGATATCATTGTTTCATCATTATCTAATCGCAGGCCTTTGGTGTTTTGCAGAAACTGCTGGGCATTGATTATGGAATATTGCGATCCATAGGTTAAATGTTTGAGGCGTCTCCACATTTCTTTCGCCAGGTTGTAGGTGGGTATTCCAGGGAGAGACACGATAGGCCGCAACGGTGCATTATCTTTGTGCACCTTTGGGAGTCCGTAGAATTGCGCGATGTTCGAGTCGCGGGCTCTCATCCTGTCGCGCTCTTCTTTCGTGATTTGCTTCAATTCCTGAAGTTGCTTCAATGTTTTGTTTACTCTGTTTGTCAGCTGCGAAGTTGGATCGGTGTCGATGCACCTGTAGGTTGTTGTGTCATTCAAGAGACGTGTAGCCTTCTCAATGTAATCCTCTCTATTCATTATGACACTCATTCGTCCCTTGTCAGCTGGTAGGATAATGATTGTTTCATCAGACTTCAGGGTATTCATTGCCTCTTTTTCTTGTCTGGTTAAGGCGTTGTATTGCTTGTTGTGCGTTATAGCAGGAACAATTGTGTGTCTTATTTGTTTCTGAGTCTGTTCATCTAATCCATTGGATTGGAGGACGCTTTCGAATGCTGCTAAGAAGTCGGTAGCCGTTGCATCTCTGTAGTTGTAGTTTAATCCCTTGATGAGGACTTGCTTTTCGGCATCGTTGATTGGTCGGTTGGAAAGATTTCTAATCCAGCCGTCACTGATATTTTCATCTTTAGGAGAGGTCAATTTTGATAACTTATCGACAAGCGCATTATGCTGTTTCGTCCTGGTGTTTGCTACCCGACGTTGTATTGCAGCTTCTAGTTGTTCTGTTAATTGTTGTCCAACGACTTGAAGGCAGCTAGACCGATGTTCGTTCATACTTCTGTCATATTTTCTGAGACGATTGTGAGCGTCGGTGATCATTAAGCGTATCATACGCCTCCCGAATTGTCGAGCAGCAGTCCATGCTTGAGGGTGATCAATCGGCGGTCTGTATCTGATACTGCGAGGAAGAATGTCTTTTCTCAGACATTCATGAAGAAAAAAAAGCTGCTGTCTTGTAGAGGCTTGTCTACAAGCGCAGTCCTCCCAACGGCGAGCACATCGGAGCGCTGAACGTTCGTAGTTGTTTAAAATGTTTCGAAATACTGGTAGCTCGGGTTGTTTACTCAATTGTTCCTTTGTTCTCCGAGCTTGGCGGTTTTCTCGCCACGTTCAAAGTCACCTGCAGGTCGATCATGGAGAGAGAATTCATTTAGTAAGCTTGTACGCTACATATCACTGCACTGAGGATGCCACCTCGCATGGTGGTGAAACGTTTGCGAGAAAACCGACAAGCTCTGAGAACAAATGAGCAATTGATTCAACAACCCGAGCTACCAGTATTTCGAAACAGTTTAAAA
>CALYDF020006705.1:0-13137 GCA_944474145.2 Dicrocoelium dendriticum
TGCAAGAGCATCGGATTAATGTAAGCCTTGATCTGAACCCTTTAGGGTGCAGCCTCTAGCAGGTCTAGAACTATACCCATTTATTTATTTATTTATTTATTTATTTATTTATTTAACATTGCCATGGACAGAACCCTGTGGGACACCACTGGTTATAGGAAAGGAATCAGAAAGCCCATCATTCACCTGTGCCTGCGCAGAGCGATTGTAAATGTAATCGGAGATCCAGGAGAGAAAATTTCCAGACACGGCAATTCCGCCGATTTTGAAAAAAAATTGCGCGAACGTAACCTTTTTAAAGGCATTGCTAAAATCAACAAACATTACATACAATCGGTTGCCCATTTTAGTGATCTCATCCACTTCTCCTTTGCCACTAGCAAGTATGTGATGCAGCAGCGATTGCCTCGAAATCTCTACTGGGCAGAAGAGATGAAGGCTAACCGTTCGAGGTGGAGGAATAGTAAGCGTTTTATTGTCCGTTCCATAATTTTGCAAACCAGATGTCAAACGAATAAGACGATAACTCGCTGGATCTTGTTGGCTTCTTCCTTTATAAATAGGCTTGGTGATACCCGATTTCTAGGCAATCGGAAGGCATCCAGTATCAAAAGACCGACTGAATATCTGACAGATAGGTGCAGTGCTGTGCTCGGCTACAATTTTAAGGAACATGGGATGTTGGTCCTCAAGGCCAGGCGAAGCATACGGGCTTAAATTAAGAAACAGATTCAGTACAAAATCAGCGTTAATGTCCAAGTGCTCTAGCAAAGAGGGAAGCAATGACAAGAAGCTGTCATGGGGAGACGTTTCTCTCGAACACACAGAGGATTATCGCTTAACTACAGGCTTGGATTTATGTGTTGCTTCGCAAACTGAAGCAGCATGCTCAAGGGAACACACGGCATGGACGCCACTGCTAGCTCTGGTACTTGCTTGATGTACGAGAAAAGCACTTTGGATGTGGTCCTGGAGAGAGTAGCTAAAGACAGTTCGTGTAGTTGATGTTTCTCACGTTTCTGCTACGTATAAACATTCCTGCTTGTTTTATAGCGAGGATAAGCGAAGTCCGATGGTGTTAGCCTAAAACGGTTCCACAGTTTACGTGTTTTGCTCATAAGAGAGTGTACCTGACGGTCTATTCAATGCAAGCCTTTAGAAAACCACCTTTTCTTTTAGACAGGGAAGATATGTTTGATGAGCAACATCAGGTTGGAGTACAAAAGACTCCATGTATCATCGACACTGAGATACCCAGGGATCCTACACTCCACAACGGTTGCAGCCGTTTTCAAACGAGCTGCATCTAAATGTCAGGAATTCCGACGGTCGGCACATTGGCTGTGGACAGCGGAGCGAGAAGTCCAGTGAAAAGAAACAGCACAGTGATTACTTCTGGCAATAGGCTCGATAACAGCTAAGTTTGTGCTATCTAGGTGCGTTGAGGAAAGCACAAGTTCCAGGATGCGCGGTGTCTGATCTGGGAAAATACGAGCTGGCGTCATGCCATTTTGGAAATGGTTGCAATCTAGGACGGTTTCGAGGAAGGCGGCATCGAAGTGGTCGGGATGGGCGAGCACAAAGACGGAAATTCCCAGCGATATCTGGTGCATTGAAACCCCCAAGATAAGACAATCCCTGTATCCGCCGTGCGCCAGAATCGCATCCAACAAACTAGCCCCGTAGCCTGCTGGTGCCCTATAGACGACACCAATCAAGCGACGTCTAAATCCGTCATACACACGTCACCAGGTGCTTCAAACTTGTTATCATGGTCACTAATAGCTCCAACCACATGCGCTTTGAGCTCCGACTTCTAATACAGCATTAAGCCAACACGGTCCTTGCGCCTTGGCGATCGGACCGGGTGAGGTAGTATCCAGGAATATACACCTGTGTGTGTGATTTCTGGGAATAAGCACGTTTCAGTGAAAGCCATCAGGCATGGATGAGTCCCTGTGGGAAGCAAATAAATCTCGTCCAGGTTATTCCTTAGACTTCGCACGTTAGCGCATAACACGCGCAGTCCGTTCTTATACTTTGCCGTGGGGGAATGAGGAGAATGGGTCTACAACGGGTTTTCGGAGTCCCCCGAACTACTCGAAAATCCGTAATATGGTGGACGTTCCACCACTTCCCCGTCTAACATGTAGTTCATGTACAGTCTTTTTCATTCTGACTCGATGCTCCGGAGAGCGGTCACAAAGCACGAAGTAGGGCTCGTCTTTGAGACGCAAGGTCCGTCGCAGAATGCGTCGGCTTTCCTCCTCATTCCAGCAAATGATGTTAAGGGGCGAGTATTCGAGGTAGCTTTTTATTTTTTACCAAGCTTGAAGGCAGATACAATATTTATCCTCTGTTCGTTCCTCAAAGAGCAACTAGCTTAACCGGTCAAGCAGTGTTTGGTCCTCTATTATTCTTTCCGCAGGAGTTGCTTTTTCCAGTTCTACTGTGTTCTTGATATACAGAAAGCGGTCGCGAGATGGCTGGGTGCGCTCAGGAAGTTATGGCTTATTAAGGGGCAGATTTTCCTTGACCACTTTCTCTTGTTCGGATCGTCTGTCGAGAACTAGCTTCGTTTGTGACTGAGATGATAGCTTAGGTTTGGTTTTCTCGACGGGCTTAGACCAAGTCTTGGCGCCATTTGTGTTTGGGCTTTTGCAAATAGG
This sequence comes from Dicrocoelium dendriticum, assembly GCA_944474145.2. Taxonomy (NCBI): domain Eukaryota; kingdom Metazoa; phylum Platyhelminthes; class Trematoda; order Plagiorchiida; family Dicrocoeliidae; genus Dicrocoelium; species Dicrocoelium dendriticum. The sequence continues at coordinate 2,670 of CALYDF020006705.1, forward strand.
AACAGAGACCGCGCATTCCCAGACAACCGCCGCATAAGATCTTGTTGGGGGCACAATGGACAGGACCTGTGAAATGGAGCCGAATGCGCAGTGGAAGTCGTTCGGTTTCGCTTACCCATGGATGCAAGCCAACCGGACATAGATGGTGATGGCATGGTGGAACAGATGCAGCGCGAATAGCGTCAAGCTTCGTCGGAGAAACACAATCAAGGCTCAACGCAGATAGTCCGGCGTCGCCAAAGAATTCAATGGCTGGCGAGGTGAATACCTGCAATAGCACATATTCATCAGGACAGATGATACAGCATGCAATGTGCATCCACTCATCACACGCAGAGCACTGCACTGCTTTAGGAATAGTGGTGACATCTTGCCTACAGGACAAGCATTTGGACGCCATGGAAGTGGAAGCACAAATATTGACTAAATAAAGCGCCATAAACAATATTGATTATTTTTCTTCGCCCAGAAGCTCTCAGTGGTATGTAATACCCAATAGGACGCGGCTCCGCAGTACAGAAGTGGAGCAGCAAAACGTCGATTTCGTAATCGGGTCTAGTGAGAAGGTTATAACACATGGCGACGCAGAAACATGGAACTGTGATGAATTTTTATACCAAACAAGTTTGAAAGCTGCTTTTCTAACAGCAAGTTTAACTGGAGGCACAAATGAACATGATAGGAAATCCGAAACAATGCTCGGGTTTGCAGACAACAGGAGCAGCAACGCGGGACATGCAGGCAAGTACTGTTGATATGTCCTCAAATGCAATCGCTGGATTCAATTATGATGCGGGTTCTGGACGCACATTCGAAGCTTGGTTCCAGCGATTGGGAGACATGTTTCGGACAAACCTCCTTCGGCAGGACTAACCTGGAAGTTGCGATTGCTGCTCCGCAAGCTCGGAATAAGTGAACGTTCACAGACCACATTCTTCCCAACTAGCCGAAGGATGTAGCGCTTCAGGAAGTAGCTTCGCAGCTGAACGAAATTTTTGGTACGTCGATACCATTGTATTAGTATTCGCTATCAATGCCTGAAAATTGGAAAACAAAAATCAGACAAATTTAGGGCCCTAGCAGACATGAATAACCGTGTGTGAACGTTACAAACTCCGCTCATGAACCGATGAACAGTTTAAGTGTCTCATTTTCGTCAGTGTTCTACGGCCCTTGAAGATGCTGAGATCCGCACGCGGCTATTAGCTGAGCTGGATCAAGATCCTGCTCTGACGATAAAGTCCATCCTAAGCGTATGCAAACGGATGCAGTCTATAAAACATGACGCTGCCATGGTCAAACGAAATGGTCTCGCAGCACCAGATCCCGTACAATACGTGCAAAAGGCCGGGAATGTCCACCGAAGCAAGCACATTGAGAGGTCTAGCAACAAACCTCCCACGAAACGTTGGTCATGCGGCGAATTGCATTACGCGTGCCCTGGTGCCTTTAAACGACATATTTGACAAACGTGCCATACAGGTGAGCGTAAGGAGGAGGGTTGAAGTCAGGTTCGGTAGAAGAAAGTGAAGCCTTATCGAAAGGGGACTTCTAGAAACGATGGTGCAGTGCCTCTATCCATAGCTGCCGCATTCAAAGTTTAGTTTAAACCGAGACGACGATTCCTCAGTGCGTTGATCAATAGGATACAAACGAACCTGCAATTTGACACGGCCCCGCGCATTACGATTATTTCCAGGAGCACATGGAATCACACAAAAAGTGGCCGAAGATAGTCAAGTCTCAGAAAGTTGCACATAATGCATCCGGAGGTGTGTTATACTTTGTGGGCGAACTCAATTGCAAGATTGCTTTCCAAGGTGTGGAAAAGTCGGAAACATGCTACATTTCAGACCGGCCGAATTTGAATCTTCTTGGTTTCCACTGGAATGAAAACTTGCAACTCCTTGAGGTCCCCTTGATTTAGATCTGCAACCAAGTTCGAGCAAGTGCAGACCCATCGTCGGATTCCGTCGAAGATATCACACGTACCCTGAAACGAAAATTTGCCCCTAAATTTCAGGATGGCTCGTGCTATTATGCGAACTTCAAGGCAAGCTGAGCTTGCGACCAGGTGCTAAACCGGTGTTCAAGGCTAAAAGACCGGTACAATAGCAGCGATGTCAACTGTTGATCAAGAGCTCGATCGACTGGAACGTGCCGGAGTCATCTTAGCCGTGAACTACTCATCGTGGGCCGCACCGATTGTGACAGTGAATAATGCAAATGCCAAGGTACGCGGCTGCGCTGACTACACCACTGACCTCAGTCCCGCGCTGAACGACCACCAGTACCCATCACCTGTAACGGAAGATATTTGCAAATATGGCTTGTTACAAGTTCTGTGCTAAGCTTGATAAATAAAAAAATGAAAAATGCTTCATACCCTTTCAATCCGAGAGACGTCTATGTAGGCAGGATCATGTTAAAGGTACAACTGAATATCGGGGAATGTATAACTCATGGTGAAATACAGCTATATACAATGGAGCTGAAAGTTCATACATGTATGTAGAACTGCGCATGTATCTGTTGTTCCAATTTGAATACGTGCCAATGCAAGCATGATTGCTCGCGTGGATAGTATGAGAATGGTTGAGAGACGTCCGTGGTGGCATTGTGGTGGGTTGATTAGGTACTCATAGGGCGATGACTTTAGTTAGAGGTGAGTCACATCCGCCTCGTCGCAATGCTGTTAAACAGTCACAAGCGGCATTTTATTGGGAGAAAGCGGTGCCAGACGAAAACCCACCACGGCCTGGAGCGCTGTCGCTAAACATTTGCTGGAACAGGGTAAACCCGAACCACCCAGTTGGTGTCACGGGGAGGTCATGTTAGGTTGTCGATAGAGCAGCCTGCGATTGCTGACAAGCCATAAGCGAGCGATTGGACGCTTGATAGGCGGGATCAAGGGCTAGGTACATATTGAGTGATTCAGGTATGTTGTGGTTAACATTTGTGTTGCAGGCTTCTTCGTAAACAGGCCTTAGCTGATCCAATCAGCCGGATAAGGGATTCCCGATCAAATTGTCCATTGAGGTTAGGCCAGGATAGGAGTGAGTGTGTCGAACATCTGAGCTGATATACTTTTGTCTTTCTAGTTTAATTCGGTCGCAAACGAACAGGCCAGCTTGGATGCTTGGAAGGGTCCTGTTGATATCAGCAACTAAAAAATTCCCATTTAATTATCAAGAACAGGTGGCCGAAGGTAAACAACTGTTTCCGACGAATCCGTTTTCAGACCTTTACAATCATATGAGTAAAGAGCAATGGGAGTAACAGTGGTTTCGAGCAGTTCAAATGAAATTTGATCACGTGTCAACCGGGGGCAAAACCAGCAATAAATAAATAAATAACTAAATAAATGTTTTATTCCCGACAGTGCGGGACACGCCTAAAAAGGCATGATCATAGTATTACAGAACGTATAATCAGGAATGTCAGAAGTGTCACCATGTAACCAGTACATACTGGGGTTATGTTTTATGTATGCAAGTATGTGTATGGGTCAGTAATCATGTTGAGTGAAATTGTTACTATTTTGCTGAAGCTGTGGTTGTGTCCGGTGAATTCGCCCACACAGGAAGGGATCAAATAATATCTTCGAATTGGATGACGTCCGTGAGTGGGGTAAGATTCTCCGGAAATGCAGGAAGCAGTGACTTTATTTAGTGGCGAGTCATATCCGCCACGTCACAGTGTTGTTAAACAGACATTTGTGGCTTTTATAGGGAGAACGCTTGCCATGTGAAAACCCACCACGTCCTGAAACATTGCCACCGAACCATTCGCTGGAAAAAGATTAACTCGGACCACCCAGCTGGCATCACGTGGAGATAGTTCGGGTTAGATTTCGAGGAAAGACAGAATTCGTGTCTTACCTTGAGTGAACAGTTTGTTTACAAGGGCATCGTATCGTATCTCACGACCAAAGTCACTGACCAAGCAGCAGATGGCCGGTATAACTGCAGTTCGCATTGGTACCTTGCAGAAACTCATCGTTATCAATACATGTTGGCTTAGGGTTAGAAACACACTTCAGCTAATGTGCCGCAATATAAAAGAATAAGATACTAAAAATTACAGACCAGAAAAATGTCCAATAAGCAAGAAATATAAGGTACAATATCATAGTATGTACTCGTAATGAGATTGTAATTGGAGAGCGAATGCAAAGGGAAGAGACAAAGTAGCCCCCAACACGAACGTCATTGACATCGGCTCTTCGCCATGTCAACTAGTGTATTCAACCAGACGTAAGCTTCGTGCTCGTAAACTGTAATATCTACACGTAAGTTTAGCAGTGAAGCTTAGTCGATATGCAAACGGGGCAAAGAAACCTGATTTGGGTTAAAACATTACGTTAAACCAACAAAGGCCTGAAGATATGTTGCAGGTCAAATACAACGCGTTGTGCGTTGCTTGTACCACAATTAGTCCACCGCAGACAAACCTTAGCAAACCTAGAATACATGCAAACTAAGTACTTCTTCAGGACCTGTCGTCGCATATGACAGAGCCGGACAGGTCTAAGTCACGCAGCCACCCGCATTTACACAGAGACTGATACACCACTGGGTCACTAACATCCATGAGATACAAGCCAGGCGCATGAATCAGTTCACCAGAATTCGGGGACATCTGGTCTCGCATACACACCCTGCGATATCAGAGGAATGGACACATTCAGGTCTCGGTGTGGTTGCTCACAGGACTGTGATGGCCTAGAGAGCAAGTGAGCTTTGCAGATTTGCCGGAGTGAACGAATCAACCACATGACTGCAGATTGATAAGCTGGTGCCAAGTGGGAGAAACCGTGGGTCACCAAAGAAATCTTTGAAAATGCGCAGTTTAAGGAGACACATGTTAGAGAGAGGTTGAACTTGTAGTCGATGTGTTTTTGATTTCGTCACGATTCCCCTGTTTCATTTCGAATTGAAAATAAGGGAGTTAATTGTGCTGATCAAAAAAGGATTATAGATACCAGTCGGGGCGAAAGACATAATGAAGTTTGGCTTGTACAGTAGACAATTACCGGGCATAGAATCAACGACAATAAAAGCGAATTCAAAGAACAAGAGCATAAACATTCACCATGAAACAAAAAAGATGCTGTAGGGACACGGGAACTTTGTACAGCGTGTTAAGCCGAAGTGTTCATAGGATGATCAACTGAGTTTGCAGTCTTGTGGGTTGTTCGGGACAGAGCGACATAATAAACTTTGGGTGGAACTTCGTTTACATCGTGAAAACCGATGGGCCCCAAGTCACAAGCAGCACATGTGCGATAGCGTAGCTCTTTCACGTTATGAGTAAAGCCGACATTTTCCAATGTGTATAAATCGTTGACGAACCAGAATTGGTCCAGCAAATCAGTGGGAACGTCGTCCGGATGGCTGGCCAGCTCCGACTTTTTGGCAAACACCGGGAGGGGTTGTTCTTTCGAAATAAAGGCAGCTGAATTTTTCTTCAAGAAGATGCTGGAGCATCGAGTACAACAAATATCAACAAATTCCGGCCTTCCCCATTGGTAATATCACATATCTCGTCACGGGAATGTGTCGATTCCAAATTAGTCATAACAAGAATTTAGACGATGGCATGAAACATGCAAATAATATCATGTACTACTATACACGGCAGAGAATCGTAAACGATAAGCACAAACTAGGGGAGATGTAGTCAAATGATTGCTTCTGGCCTCCAAATCGTCCATCTTTTCTGGCCAGGGTAACTTAAGAGTGTTCATCAGTTTCATTTGTGAACACAACCGTGGTTGTTACAACCGACTACTCTTCGCCGCAGCTGTGGAGAGGGTGCGGAGGCGCAGGCCTTTCGATTAGAGTGGCGGTGCTACCGCATTTCGCGTCCTATGCCTTCACTTATCTCTTGCACTGGCTCATTATGGATCACCTACTACGACGCGCCACCGACTTACCTTTCACACTTAACTCCGCACTTTCGTGCGTAAGACTTCAAGTATATTGCTATGCTGTATACCATAACCTTATCTCGTCCTACTTCTTCACTTATCTCTTTGACCATGACTTTCCTCTCCACTTTTGTACCACCTACTTCTGGTGCTCCACTGACTCATCATCCACGATCTAGCTCCACACATTGGTACGCAGTACCTAAAGGAACAAACTATATTTCCCACATCTATCCTTATCGCAAAGCTTGTAGTTCTTTCCTATAATTGTTGCCCTATGAACCAAAACACCATTAAATATTCTCTTTAACTCCCGCATCCATCTATCGAATATTCCTACCACTTCTCTTACCTGTTTGGCTCTGGCCTTCCTCTCCCATTATGGATCACTTACCTATGATACTCCACCAATTTACCTTTCACACTGTAGCTCCGCACTTTTGTGCGTAAGTCCTCAGGTATCTGGCTATGATGCCTACCTAAAACCTTATCTCGTAATACTTCTTCACTCATCGCTAGGACCATGGTTTTCCTCTGGACTTATGGACCACTTACCTCTGATGCTCCACCGACTTACCTTTCACACTCTAGCTCCACAATTTGGCGCCTAAGACCTCAAGTATCTGGCCATGCTGCCTGACCATCGCTTGTCTCGTCCTAAGCCTTCACTTATCTCTTTTGCTCTGGCTCATTATGGATCACCTACCTACGATGCTCCACCGACTTAACTTTCACACGGTAGCTTAGCACTTTTAAATAAATAAATAAATAAATTTTTTATTCTTAACAAGGTGAGGCACGCCTTTACAGGCACGATCATTTTGACATAACGGTGCATGATCAAGAATGTGCAAAACTCCGATGTTTTCGCCATAGCGGTTTGTGTTTGTGTAGGGGGTATGTATGTAGCTGTGTATTTTGTGCTTGCAGTTGTGCTGCTCCAATCTTCAATGTTTGACATTGTCATCAATATGCGAGTAGAAGATTGGTGTCCGTGGGTTGGAGAGAATTATCCGGATATCCACGGGGCAGTGACTTTATTTTGTGGCGAGTCACGACCTCCACGTCACAGTGTTGTTAAGCAGACATTTGTGGCGTTTTATAGAGAGAACCCTCGCTAGGCGATACCCACCACGTCCTGGAACACTGCCGCCGAACTATTTGCTGGAACGGGTAAAACCCGAACCACCCAGCTGACACCACCAGGAGGTTGTTCGGCTAGCCAGCCAAATAGCATGCTATGTTCCCCACTTATGTCCTTATCGCAAAGCTGACATAATAGTTTCTTCCTCATAATTAACCTGACTCCCAGTATCGCCGTTTTCTGCCGTACATTTGACTTGTTTGCCGCACTGTAGAAGTCCCTATCACTTTCCGCTGTTCCAGTTCCCTTATGGCTGGCTTTGAAACCATATTCTCACTACAGCTTTAGTACATAAAACACATTCTCGTCACAACGTCGACATTTCGTCTCACTCCTTTACCCAGGTGTTTCCCTAGCATACGATTACTGAACATTTTACGTTACTATTTGCATAGGTCTCAAACCCGGCGTAGTAACTCCAGTGGCTTTTATACACGTTCGAACGATGGGCTCTACCACTGTCAAACGATCGCTTAATCTTCATCTTAAGCGCATGTTGAACCTTACTATGTTCATCTGATTTCCATAACTCAGTTACGGTTAACGCCTGATACTCCCGACTGCCACGTAGGACAGCTTTTGTGTACGCTAGTTCACTTCGGACGGCAGTTGTCTCTCAGATTCAGCAAATACCGGGGCTCGTGCTTGCACACGAAAATACAGATTCGACATATAACAAATTTGGTCATTCCATTGCTCTTAACCAGCACAACGTTACCATAATATTATATTTATACATTAACGTAGTCCTGTTCAATTTCCTTGGCAGTTTGCTCGGTCCGTTTTTCTTTTCTCCCTTGTTCTAAAGGAAGACATCACCTACACGGAACACCTCTGGGGACATACCTGCAATGCTCGCCCGGACGCGGCATCAACACAGAGCAAAGAAAGCACTCACACTTCACATTCCTGATACACTAATGGAACCCAGAAAAAATCTAATCAATACAGGTCACCTGAGAACTCCGACTTCAACAGACCTAACCGCCTGCGGTCGACTCCGAAGGAGACTACACAGACATGGGAGACAAATTGGCGAAACCTGACTGCGAATACCCGCAAAGGTAATTGGTCAGACGCGGTCTCGTCAATGTCCTATCACCAAACGTCAGTGTTCCAGGACGTGGCGGGTTTTTGCTTGGCAAACAATTTCTCTATAAAATGCAACAAATGTCCATTAACGACACTGCGACGTGGCGGATGTGACTCGCCAAGCAATAAAGTCACTGCCCCCACCACACTTTGGCAACTTGACCGATACAACATTTACAAATTCTGTGCATATACCTGCTTTCCTAAGAACACGCCTACACATTTGATCAGTTAGATGCCACTATTCTTAAATATTTTTACAGCTGCTCCCTCATGTATCACTCCCCGGGCTCGCACTGTGCACACAACCTGCTCGGACTAGTTCCTGATCAACCTACTACAAATAAGTGATCTGAATCTTATCTCTACATCTCGCATTCTGTGGACATAGACCTCGTACAACCCTTTGGGCATATGGGCCCACACTACTGACTTCATTTTTAATACTCTCGCTCTTGATGCTGCAAATAATGCTAACATCTACAATACTAAAATATGCTGATAATGCCCAAAAAGCGTGCCTCGCTTTCCAAAATTAAATATTAAGTTAGTGATTTATGTGAACGGCGAGGACTGGATCGACTTCATGCCCGCTATCAACTAGATGAGCCATAACACAGCTAGTTATAGCCCAGGTCCCGCCTCGGCGCAATCAGCGTGAAAGTTGCTCATTAACGCGCTTTGACAACTATCGTGCGTTCGACCGATGAAAGTAGCGCTAAAGGCGAACTGGAACTGATAAATAACCACAGAGGCAGTCAGCATCGGCAACTTGTCTTTGATGCAAATGCAAAAGATGGGTTCTGTTGAGAAAGTGCACTTCAGCTTAGCAGCTGGAAAAGTTGACTTAACGGCTGTAGAAAGGCTTCTGGCTAAACGTTCGGTGGCTGCGTCTCCATTGAAAGATACTCTTATAAATAGTTCTTTCTTCTCAGCTGTTGGAACATGCACTGGGTCGCGTTTGTCTTGCAGGTTCTTAAGAATGAATCAAACAGGATACCCGTTTCCGCGCAGCACATTTTGAATGAACTCCAACTCAGTATCCAACGTGTCTTCAGAACAACTCCTGCGGGCCCTTGTGATTAAAGAGCGAATTGGGTTTCGCTTTTATCCAAAAAAACGAAACTATGGAAATTCGTAACCTGGCCATTCCAGGTTTTCTTCCTGTAGACGTGCCGTTGAATCGAACCATCTACCGTACGTGTTAACAATACATCAAGGAACGGCAACCGGTTGTTCTCGTTCTTCTTGCAACCAAACTGCACTCAAGCACTTTGATGCACTGACGAATTTAAGACCCAATGATAAGATCTTCCTGAACAAACCAGACAAAGGCACTGGGATCGTACTATTGGACAAAGAAGGCTATATAAACAAGCTAGAAATAAGTCTGAGTGATGAAACATTTTCCCGAACAATTGGAGAGAAGGATCAAATGTAGCGAACCGAAAAGCCAATTACTAAGAGCTTGCAAGATCTTCGGTTTAGCAAATCCGTCTCAACTACGCTTTAAGACAGCCTTAAGCCTAGTGGCACGAATGTTCTGAGGCTTTACGGGTTTCTTAAAATTCATAAGACTGTGATCGCAATTCGCCTAATTTTATCAATGGTTAATCCGCCCTACCATTATGTTGCCCAATGGCTTGTAGAAATTCTTAATCCAATAAGACAATAGCTTGCACATTACAGCCATTGGACAATTTTCATTTCATCGAAAGCTTCAGGGACTGCGACATCAGTAAGAAAATCATGTTTTCTTGGATGTTGTCTCGCTTTTCAACAACGTCCCACTTCTCGAGACAATTGATTACATCGGCACCTACATCAACGAAACACAGACAAAGATAGGCATACCATTGTGTGATTTGGAGTTTCCTTTTGCGTTGCATCTGAAACATACAGTTCCTATTCAATGGCACTTACTACCCTCAAAAAGATGGTGTAGCCATGGGATCGCCACTAGGTCCGCTGCTTGATTATGTCTTCATGGCAAAATTAGAGAACACCAAATTACATGCGCAGATCACTAACACTGAGTGGTATCATCGCCATATGGATGATATATCCTTTAAGGCCGATCAGTCCACTGACCTCGACGATGTTATTGAACGCTTTAATCAAGCCCACGCAGCATTGCAGTTTACCTGCGAGGAGGAAGCGAAAAACCGTTTGCCGTTAATTGATGTATTGTTAACTGGTACGGTAGTTGGCTCGATTTAACGGCACGTCTACGGAAAGAAAACCTGGTGTGGCCAGTTTACAAACTTCCATAGTTTCGTTTCTTTTGGATAAAAGCGAAA
>CALYDF020006706.1:0-13358 GCA_944474145.2 Dicrocoelium dendriticum
TGTTCAATGTATGAATCATTCGCCCGCCCTTTACTTGAATATTGCTCAATGGTGTATAGCAATTCCAGGAAGCTTGATCGTTTAGCCATAGAAAAGGTACAATGAGCGTTTACAAAGCGCCTTATTGGTACGAGCTTAGTGTTACCCTATTCTGAGCGATGCGACCTACTTAAGCTTGACCCAATATGGCTTCGACGCCTAAAAGTAAACTTAGCACTTTTTTTCAATATCCTGCACAAAAATGTCCACACCCCTAGCATTGATCTATCACTCATGAAACCAAGTGGATACAATACACGCAATAGAGAAAATTCTGTGATGGTAAGAAGGTCAAAGACAAACATATCAGCAAACTTTTTCCTAAATCGGTACTCCCGTATTTGGAACAAATTGCCGACCGATAGTCGTACTAGCACATCTGAGTATAACTTTCGTAGAAAGCTTGACGAATATCTTACAGTCAGCAATGTGATTATGCTCCTGCGCTGCCCTACAACTATTCAACAAACGTATGAACAAGGTCCAGACAACATATAACTGAAAGTTGCAAATGACTGTATCAGTCAGATCAACAAACACCCGTTGATTCCCTGCTTACCCTTCTCTTTTATTGCCCACTCCGGATCTGCCTACCCGAAAGCTCACCGCTGATTAGTGGCTCAACTGATACATCGATGGGTTGGAGGTCCAGGCTTTTGTTATCCTCTTCATCCCATCTTGGCTCACTATACTTCCCCTTGGTTTTACTTGGCTCCACTGCAACCATGTGTCAGTTGAATCACTGGCAACTTGGTTAGCTGGACTCCCAAATCCGGTTAACTATCTCTCCAATCGTAACTTCACTTCCGTTTCACCCGCTGGCACACCTACCATTCGTTTGTGAAAGCACTGACGCTTTGGTAGGTAAAGTACCCGGATCCTTTCTTTACATCTTCAAGCCACCTTGCTCCCCAACGCTTAGCTTCGGTTTTCACTTGACCATATCTTGCTGGTGAATCAACCGACACATTGTCAACATCGATATGTTTGCCACTCAGGACTACTGTAACCTCGTAAACATATCACTGGCGTTCTGTTGGACCAATTCCCTGCATAATCAAACTCCTAGCGCAGTTAGCCAAACAACTAAAGGTTCGGAATTCTTGTTCACAGCCCACAACCCACACATCTTAAGTAATCCGAAATCCGCATTGCGCCTCCTAATTGTAAAAAAACATCTGCAATACAATAATAAGGTAGTTGCTTAAATATTTCCCTTTTTCCCTGTGCAGTAATGTGGAATTATTTTTCCCTGCTAGCCAGACTCATACTGCTGTTCCTTATGCTGAGTCCAGAAATTTGGTTGCGAGACCCTCCCCACACAATATTATTCTCGATTCTACACATGTACATAATTCCCTAGGAAGTTTTCGGCCTCCATCGCACTAATACTTACTAATACTTGCTATTTCCCTTCTATTTACGTTGATCCGGACCAAAACTCGTTCAACGGCACGATGAGATACTTGTTACCGAAGAAAGTTGGATCTGCATAAGAATAAACTACAACTTGAATCCAATCCCACTCAATACGAATCTCCTCGCATCCGATTAACAATTTCAGTTTTAGAGAAAACTTGTACATAATGATCGGTCCAGGGTCTCTGGAACGCGTCTCACCTCTCTGAGAAATATACCTATTATTATTATTATTATTATTATCCATGTCCGCCTCCACGACCTGTACCCCTGGAAGACAGGATGAGGAGTTTGGAGTAGGCACCGCAGTTTGAGTAGCACGCGATGAGGACATCTGGGGTTTTTCACCCCAGCCTGCGCAATCTTAGGTGAAACTAAGGAAATTGCATCACCAGGTGGTGTTTCCCGCTCAGACGGTTGCATCTTGAGCGACTTCTCACCTCTCGGTTTGGATGCGGAGGGCTTGCGCACTTTTCTTGCCCTCTTTCGCCTATTCTTTTTGGCCCGGGAGCCCGTGACTCGCTCTGCATTTGTGGAGGGTCAACAATGCCGTCTGAGGCCAATGAGTCATTGATCTCAATGTGTACTGGAGCATCCGGCAAGATGAACGGCACATCAAGGAATGGACTGCCAGCAGGGGGACAGTCCGCTACAGGGTCCTCCTTTGCAATCCTCCTGGAGTTTCATATTCAAGTCCACTTTAGCGTTGAGCAAGGCAAGTCCGACTAATGCCTTCACAACCACTGTGAACCTGGATGCCAATGCCTTAAATTCAGCACAGATGATAGCCGGGCACTTCGCTTTCTGAGTGCAGCAAACAGCACCTCTAAACAGGAGACCGGTGCAACTTTTGTGATACCAGCGGAAGCAAACATCACACCACATACAACCAGATGAATCCGTAACTGGTCTCGAACGGGCAGGATTGACGCAAACTGCATTGGACTCATCAATCGAGGACGCAAAGATTTCATCCGCCTCGGATTTAGCGAGACGACCATGTTTGAAGTAGAAAAGAGGCAGAATTTAATAGCCTATACAACCGTAAAACGACCACAAGAAGGCAAAACAGTGGGTGAAACTGGATTAAAAAAACGGAACAACTGCAAAAATACACAGTAAGCCTCAAGAAGACGCTATGTCCAGTAGCACTTTAATCGATCCAAGGTAATTTGGATCAGAGGAAATTTGACAATAGTCAAATTTCGCTTTACGTGTTTACTCAAACACCGTTTCCCACAATACTTCAGCTAGAAAACTCGATCAGTATGGCACGCCAAAAAACGGGACCGTGTAGTGCAACGGAAAACATGCTCTTTCAGTATCTTGTAACATTGGAATAATCCGCCCTTCTGATAGCCCTTGGTCCTCGCACCTGTAGATGGTCCCCAAGAAATCTGGTGACTGGCGCCCTTGTGGTGATCACCGCGCACTCAATCGCCTAACCGTCCCAGATAGGTATCCCATCCCACACATGCAGGACCTTACCGCACGCCTCACAGGTAAGACGATCTTCAGCAAGATCGATCTGGTTCGCGCCTAGCACCAGATACCTGTGGAAGACAATGACATTCCTAAAACAGCCGTCATCACTCCTTTCGGTTTGTTTGAATTTATAAGAATGCCATTTGGACTGTGTAACGCCGCACAAACCTTCCAGCGCTTCATCCACGATGTCATTCGTGGCCTGGACTTCGCATATTCCTACTGCGATGATATCTTAGTAGCCAGTTCATCGGAACAAGTGCACCTCGAGCATCTTCGAGCTCTCTTCCAGCGCTTGACCCAACACGGTGTGACAGTCAACCCAACTAAGTGCGAACTCGGCAAGTCAACGGTAGAATTCCTAGTTCACCTTGTTTCATCGCCTGGTATCGAAGTCCTTCCTGTTAAGATCCAGGCAATCAAGGATTTTCCAGCTCCGACTTCCTTCAAGCACCTCCGTCGATTTTGTGGTTTGGTCAATTACTATCGACGCTTCATTCCGCGCTGCGCTCAGCTCATGCAGCCACTGACTGACTTACTCAGAGGAGATGAACGGACGTTCGCTTTCCCTGACACAGCACAGACAGCCTACGCGGAGCTCAAGGATGCTATCTCCAACATAGCCATCCTTGCTCATTCTGAATCGACTGCACCTCTTTCTATTACGACTGATGCCTCAGACGTCGCGGTAGGAGCCGTCCTCCAACAACACGTTGGTGGGCGCTGGCAACCCCTTGGGTTCTTCTCCAAGCGCCTGCAGCCAGCGGAATCCCGCTACAGCACGTTTGGCAGAGAACTGCTCGCCATTTACCTAGCGATACGTCACTTCCGGCACACACTCGAAGGCCGCGCTTTCACGGTCTACACTGACCACAAGCCTCTTATCTTTGCCTTCAACTCTGCTAGCGACAAGTACTCACCACGGGAAACAAGACACCTAGACTTTGTCACGCAGTTCACTGCTGACATACGTCATGTCTCAGGTGTCGACAATCGCGTCGCCGACGCTCTCTCACGCGTCAACCTCACTCTCCAGTCTTTGCCTACCGTCGACCTTGCCGCAATGGCATCGGCTCAGGCTCAAGAGGAATATATACAGCGCACTCTGCAGTCCACTTCGATGCATGTGCAACCTGTTCCTCTCCAAACCACGGAAGGAACCATTCTTTGTGACACTTCCACAGATTGCCCTAGACCTCTCGTGCCCGTCTCCTTCAGACGCACAGTCTTTGACGCACTACACTCGATGTCACATCCTCGTATCCGTGCATCTTTGAAACTGGTCACCGAACGTTTCGTTTGGCCACGCGTAAACAAAGATGTTCGTACCTGGGCTCGCGCCTGCCTTCAATGCCAGCGCTCCAAAGTACATCGTCACACCCGCAGTCCTCTTGGTTCATTTCCTGTCCCGGACTCTCGGTTCTCGCATGTACACTTAGACCTGGTAGGTCCATTACCTCCGTCACGTGGATTCGTATACATTCTTACATGTGTCGACCGCTTCACCAGATGGCCAGAAGCTATCCCCGTAACAGACTGCACAGCTGAGATTGTTATCCGGGCCTTCTTGGACCGATGGGTCTCGCACTACGGATGCCCATCCACCATCACAACTGACCGAGGAACGCCTTTCGAATCATCACAATTCGATACGTTCTGCAACTTCTTAGGCTGTCGCCGCATCCATACCACAGCGCATCACCCAGCAGCCAACGGGTTGGTTGAACGTTACCATAGACAGCTTAAAAACTCGCTCTGCGCCTCCTCAGACCCTAGGTGGAGCGAAAACATTTCGCTCGTACTCTTAGGCATTCGCAGCAGCATCAAAGCTGACTTGCAATGTGCACCAGCAGAGTTGGTTTACGGCACGACGCTAAAGTTACCAGGAGAATGCGTTTCACCTCCCGCATCGTCGGGTATGCCTCCGCCTAAAGTTGCGTCCTCCCTAGCTCAACGCATGCGTTCACTACGCCCGACCCCGCCCCGTGAACAGACTAGAGATGTGCAAATGCACAGCGGACTCTCTACCTGCACTCACGTCTTCCTCCGCACCGACGCAGTGCGGCGCCCTCTCCAGCCTCCTTACACTGGCCCTTTCAGAGTTCTGCAACGGACTCCGAAACATTTTACTATAGACCAGAATGGTCACCGAACAACGGTGTCCATCGACCGCCTCAAAGTGGCTTTCTTTGACGAGCCACTTGCAGCCCATCCTGATGCTCTCGCACAAGCACCCGCACCTGTGGTGACTTCCCGAGCATTGGATAACCCGGTATCCCTTGACCCGCAACCTATCCCGCCGCAACCCCAGGCAACCGACCGACGCGGTAGACAGGTCAAACGTCCGGTCCGTTTTTCCGATTTTGTAAGCGTTTGCTATTTCCATTACCACGCCTTTTTCGTCTTTAATGGTTATCCTGCGTCTCACCCACAAACGTTTTGCACAATCGACAACAAAAACCCAAAACATTTTGAAAAACCTAAAAAGCGTATTTGCTTTTATCATACATGCCATGTTCCCTCTCCGGCGTCATGCCACTTCCCCGACCCTTGCCAACCCCCTCTGAGTCCTACCTTCCAGAAACTCAACCGCCGGAACTGCTCAGGCAACCCTCGAGTGACTCGCCAACCGGCTCAAGGCAGCCCTGGAGTGACTCGCCAGCCGTCCTCACCCAAGGAACAGACAGTCGCGCTCGATCGCAGACACCCACGAACGAATTGGTCCCCGAACGCCGCTTAGGCATTGCTTCGTGGGACTAGGACGCACGCATTCCTTCGTGGGACGAGCACGCCTGGATTTCTTCTTGGGACGAGGACCGTGGACTAAAGTGCGGTGGGGGAGTGACACCTTCCAAACGCACCGTCGGGTCTGCAGCAATGGGAAGATCCTGTCGGCCTTTTTTCTGGACCAGCCAGATTTTTTGCAGTCCGACCAGCCCGCCCCGACGGCCCACCGATGATGCACTCTGGTCCACACGATCGTCATAAATAAAACTAACAAAAGCCTGGACCCAGCGAAACATGCTACACCCCACTTTGGAAGCCCTTCTCAAGCCCCTGCAAACATTGGCATCCACCCTCACTTTCCGCTCCCCCACTAACAGCTCCATCGAAGGCTTCCATCCTTCAGCCTTCTAGGGGGAGGCCCTTGTAGTGCAACAGAAAACATGCTCTTTTAGTATCTTGTAACATTGGATTTTATGGTTGGTTTAACCTTCGAAACGTCCATTTGTTTAACTGACTGCACATCCGTGGTCACAAACCGTTTTGGTGAGTACCTCGCTGCACGTTTCTCGCTCTGTCTGATTCGCTTCCTATTCTTGTAGCCTGCACAATATACGTTGGGTTCAGTTGCCTCCGACTTCTATACTGTCGTATTTGACGTCCTACGTGTCATCGCTTACCGACTAGTATCCCAGGCTCCGCCCAACAACCGTCGAGTCCGCCACTGGCGCGATTTTGGATACGGGCTGTTGTCCATTAGGACAACCGGTTTCTGAGTACTCTAAATGTATGGCTTTTATTGGGATAATTTGTTGCGGAAGGTGTTTAAAAGGAGGTCAGGAACTCCAAAAAGCTAAAAACTGTACTGCACCATGGGTACTTGCAAAGTTGAAAAAAATGGAAAAGTTAATATATAACAGTACGCAAGTGGTTTAAAAAAAGGAACAGGAGCTAAAAAATCGCTTAGGACTGGCCGAGCTATGTCTCCATCAAATGAACGAAGTGGCAGCATGTATGGTAAATTTCCCAAAATATGCGAGTGTCAATGTATAGCATATGTTTTGTATGTAGGGATTGGTTCGCAGTGCAGTTAACGTGTGGAAGTCATAACCGTGTAATCGAAATGGTGACGGAAATCATTATTAATTGTTAGATAATGGACTGCTTGTGTGCAAACATGTCTCCTGCTCTTAAATAATATATATATATATAATCAGAACGATTGTAAATATTTAAAGAACCCCTATTCCCCTAACACCCGTTAAGTTCCGAAATGAGTAATCATGGACTTCGATGGTTACGTACTATTACTTCATGCAAAATTACTTAGCGTGAAACAAAATCATGTCATTTAGCACACCTAGCAGGAAAAGTATAATGATCACAAAAGCAAACAGCTGCGGTCCCCACTATTAAATATAACCTTCCTCCGCGTCCATAATTGTACACCACGAAACTATTCGTAATGAAACACAATACTTCTTTCAGACAAGGTAACATGGAGGAAATGTTTTCAGTCACCCATTCTACATGTAGTATGCATAAAATTTGCAGGAGTATCTAGAGTTAGAGAGAGCAATAATTACCGTACGCATTTCTGATGTATGAAGATACCATTGTGGCTTACTACCATCATCAACCTAGATATGCATACATATATAGGCATATATGCACTATATATATATATATATATATATATATATATGGCACGTAAATGCCTATACGTGTATACATATATAGGTTAATGAAGGTAGTAAGGAATAATGGTACGTTCGTAAGTAAGAAATGCATACGTGAATTAATATTTGTGTGTAAATCTATGTAACCCTGCAAGTTTGATGCCTAATACATGTAAAATGGGAGATTAGAGAGATTTCCGCTACGTTATGTTGCCTAAAAGAAAAATTGTGTTTAATTACAAGTGGTTTTGTGGTACACAATTGTGGACGCGGAGAAGTGTTATATTTAATATTGAGGACTGCAGCTGTTTGTTATTGTACTCATCATACTTTTTCTACTGTGTGCTAAATGGAATGATTTGGAATTACGCAAGATGGTTTTACATGAAGTAATGGTATGTAAGCATCGAACGGGATGATTACTTATTTCGGAGTTTAAGAGGTTTGGGGGGAACAGGGGTTCTATAAGCATTTGAAATCGTTTAAAGAATATTGCCTCGGAAAGGGTAACGGAGTTAATCTGTTGTATGCGATGCGGTAGTGAAGATGGAAATCGCTAAAGCTTACCGTGATAGATAAATAAGACACTGTGTTCTGCGTTCATTAATCTTAACTGAAGATGCAGCCGGTTTTAAGTTACTTATTGGTGCCGCATTGTAATTATAAATTAACCCGCTGCTGGTTAGATTAATAAGACGTACGGAGTAGGAAGTGAATGTTTGGAGCAACGGATTGGCAGTAGAAAGGGAACCGATGCACAGGACGCCCTTGTACTGATATACGCCTGCGTTTGTAAGGTGGGGTATGATTGTATCAGGTGGGCAGAGGGACGCTGAAACCGTATGCAAATATTCTCGTCTTTGTGGGGAACGTTGCGAACGCTCATCACCCAGCAAGCGAGAATACTAAAAAATGGTTCATCAAGTATTATTACATGAAGCATTGAGGATGCTAAGAGGTAAACATGCCAAATGCTCCGTAAAATGGGGAAACAAGGTTTACGAAGAATGTAGAGCTACAGCGGCGTGTTCATCGTTATATATGACCGCATAAGGTGAACTTACCATGGTCTCAATGGATGAGCATGTTGTTCGCATTGCTTGCAGTGTTTCGTCCCACGTCAAGATGTAGAAATTGGCCCATATACTGTCTGAAGATTACGGAACCACCCACTGAACCTTGTGAGCTTGTAGTCCGCCGCAAGTAATGTGCGGACTTTGCACGTTGCCTAGGCGATGTGGGACGAGCAGACACAGTGACAGAGGGGGCCCTGAGAAAAGTCGTTGCTCCGTTCTCTAAGGAATATATAATGTAGACGAAAGTGGAAAGCGAAGGAAGACCGGATCCGGTGATATGACAGGAGACCGCAAATGCACGCATGTCACAGAGTGAGCAAAAGTGGTAATGAGGACCGCGGATTGCGGCGCATGTGTAGTATGTCGCTGTAAAGGAGGTCTTCATTGAAATTAGATGTCACCTTTGGCTAGCATTCACTAAGGCCCAATATAGAGGTACCAGTTGGAGGTAGGAGGGCCAGAGGCAGCGATAACCTTGACGTTTTTGGCGGCGCATATATACTTTGGCTTTGAAAGGGACGTCACCATTGAAATGGACCCCTACCTTTGTACATTTATCACAGATGAAGGCTCTAGTGGGGCGAATATGTAGGAAAATAGAGAGTGGCAGGTTTCACTTTGACAGCGGCGCATGTTATTTTGCCTGTGAATGCGCTGTCATTAATGAAGTGAAAGGAAAGCTGTAACTAGGTTTCACAGATGCGTCGTATTACGGAGGCTGTACTTTTGAAGAGACGCAGCGGCAGTGGTAAGTAGGATGACGAAGGGCGGCGCATATCACTGTGACTGAAAGAGAAGTAACCATAGGAAGCCAATGGTACCTGTGCCTATGAATCCGTGATGCATCACATGCGGTTAGCAGTACGTGGGAGTGGGCGCAGTGGCTAAGTAGTAGGACAAACGGAGGCGCATATCACTTGGGTTGCAAAAGAGAACTGATAATGGAAATGCAATGGTATCTGCGGCAATAAAATCACTGATGCATCTTTTGCCGGTGGTAGTTTGTGGGAAGAGGCGCAGTGCCGCTGATACATGGTAAGGCGCTAGCGGATCAGCAGCGGTGGATATAAATGGTTCCGGACGTTGGGGAACGGGAAGCAATAAAGGTGGCGGACGTTCGAACCATTCAGAAATGTACACCACTAGTTGAGTGAGCGTGTATACAATTCGGAACCAGCAACGGTGAACACTCGGAAATGGTTTCGCCAGCCTCATAGGAGGCGACCGTGATAGGTCAAAAAGAATGTAAACCGGCCGTGGAAAATTAACTCCTTAGGCGGTACAAATATGTACTTTTGTTTCAAATATATGTGACAAGCAAACATCAGGTTTGTAAAATACGCGGTGGTGTTTAGATCCATGGCATTCCGCATCAGTCTGCAAGCGCGGTGACGGTCAGAGCAATTACGCATTCGAAGGGGATATGCGCGCGTCTTAAAGGGCACAGGTGCCCGAAGTAGGTATGCTGTGTCCCACGTTACGTGGAGGCGGACCAGTAGTGGCGGACCACTGAAGTGGGCACCGCAAATAGACAGGGGTTCTGAAAGAAATTTTTCGTGGAGGCTGAGCAATAGTGTTGCAGCACTCATATAGGTGGCACGCATACCCAGCAGTTCAAAAAGCCACATGT
Organism: Dicrocoelium dendriticum; assembly: GCA_944474145.2. Lineage (NCBI taxonomy): Eukaryota > Metazoa > Platyhelminthes > Trematoda > Plagiorchiida > Dicrocoeliidae > Dicrocoelium > Dicrocoelium dendriticum. Next base: position 10,053 of record CALYDF020006706.1, read on the forward strand.
GAACCGTCCAGACACTTACCGGAGGTTTAAAGGAGTATATCTGCGGCGGCTAAGGTTTCGTGGAGGCTGGACAGTAGTCGCGGATAACCCAAATAGGTAGCACGGATAGACATCACCTTTAGAAGCCACATGCTAAGAAGCAATATACTTACCGGAGGCGCAACGTATTAGATTGGCGGGACACAGGTTTCGTGAAGGCTGACCAGTGGTGTCGTATCATCCATGTAGGTAGCACGCCTGCACAGCAGTTCCAAATGCCACAGATGAGAAGCCCATATACTTACTGGAGGTGCAAGGGGGTAGATAGCGGCGGCGAAGGTTACGTGTAGACTGACCAGTATTAGCGGATCAATCTTATACACAGCCCGGATGAAGAGCAATTCTCAAAGCCATATGTGGACGGACAATACATCTACCGGAGGTACAACGGGTTACATAGCGGGAGAAATGGTTACCTGGAGGCGGACAACTATTACCGGAACACCTTTAGGCATAAGCATTTCAAACGAAATACATACACCGACAGAGTGGAACACGAAAGGCTGTTAACAGGAACCCAGTGAACCGATCTTACCCTGTATTCCCACCAGATGTGAGCCAGACTGGGAAGACACCGATGGTCGAACGCAACTAGCCTATTTATACCTCCTAATCTAGGGGCCAGGTTTCGTAGCCGTCGATTTCCGCCAAGCACTCCTGCAATCCACCAATCTTTATGCGCCTGTCTATCACAAAGTGTGCAAGTCCCACTGCAGAGCTCTTCACAGAGTGAGCGCAATCCACCGTCGGTACATGAGTGTTGGGTCGGCCCGTCATGCCTTTTACGATCACCTCGAAAAGCGGCCGGGTGGACTGACCGCCCTTCACAAAGGGCAGCTTGAGACCGTTTAATGTAGGCCAGTGGATCCTTGAACTGGTGTTTCAAGAGACGGTACAAGTGCGTAAATCTTATCCGCATGACTTATGCAGTCGGTGTATAGGTTGCACGGTTAGCAGAATCCATCTAAGGATGTGTAACGTTCACGCGTATTGATTGTAAGGGAAATCCCAACGGAAGTGTTTACGAGGCAACACACAATTTTCCGTCAGTTGAAGTTCTAAAGAACCGCAACGTTACGCTCACCAAATTTAACTTCCCCGCAGCAGTGCACACATGTGTATGCCGGTTCACAGTGGTACCCAACACAACTTTGATGGAACCATCGCCTGCATACGTCGGAACTTATGCAACCCACTTGCTTGCAACTCCCGGAATCATCATCCTCCTGCTGACAGAGCGCAAACCGCGTATTCACCAGCCGTCCCTGTCGCCAAGTAAGCACACAGCACTAATCCCGCTCCCAGCTACGTGGCCACTCACTGAGGCTTACACGTCAACGCAGTCGCTTGAACTGCAGAGGACACCACTTCTCTTTACGAAGCAGCCGACCATGGAATGCTCTGCCGGTTGACGCAGCCTTGGCACACACTGTGACGGCTACACTATCGTTTGTCGGGGCTGCACGGCGATAATCCCTGTTATAACTACCTGCCACTTGATGGAGTTTCTGTCCTTCTCATTCTTCCGCGTACTTCCTTTCCATAGCAATTTTGGAGGGGGTGTCGGGTCGCCATGCTTTGAGCCGGCGTCTATTCCGTTTCAATGCCCGCATAAGCCCGCTGAGGATACCCCTAACCCGCGAGTCCAACCGGCTATAACGTTGGTTGGCCTTTCCTAAGACTCCACGGGAAACTTTTCCCCTATGGGTCATGTGGAGATGCAGCAATGCAAAGCTCTCTATGTAAGGAAACGCCCTTCCGCAGCAGTGCGTACATGTGTAGGCGGGCTAACCATGGTATACAGCGCAAGTTTGATTAAACTATGGGCCGCATACGTCGCAACTTATCCAATCCACATGGTCGGAGGTAGTCGAGCCGTCATCCTCCAGCTCACACAGCGCGCAAACCGCGCTGTCCGCATCTTCAGCAGCGGTCGCCCTCCTTGCAGGCCATGTATATGTGTGACAACCAGCGATTGCTCTCCTTTTTCAGGGTACGGAATTTCAATTCCCGTGACACTATGCTGGTGTCCCCCATCTACGCCGCACGTGCTATCGAAGGTGACTTTCGTTTTTGACGCCGAGGGTCATTGCAAACAACGTGCGAAACGCCAGCCCCTGTCACCACCAACGGGTGCGCTTCGCTAACGTGCGTTTCCGGTGAGTTTTTGCTGGTCGAAGAACCGTTGCCCGTCCATAATCGGGTGGCGGCATCGGAGGAAGACGCGTCCACTGCTTGGAAGATAGGCAGGTCCTCCCAGGACAACTGTTGTACTTGCTCAACCTTCGATGATCGGGTGAACCCCTCCATATTACTGTGAGTAGCCAGCAACTCACGTATGCATGCCATTACGCCCATTGTGCGGTAGAACTCCTCGATGCCCATACTCAATACATACTCCCCCAGGTCAGCGAAAATATCCCGAGTGAGGCGAAGTTTGGCAGCCTGGTAAAAGACTCCATCACCACGGCATTGCATCCGCGCCACCGTCACGGTTCCTTCCCTGTCCTCCGAAAGGGCCGACACTGCTACACTTTCCGCTGGCAGCACCCAACGGCAATCACGAAGCACTATCTCCTCGTCGTACGTGTGTAGGCTTCCCACGTGTATAACGTGCGCAAATGCAATGCGCCACTGACGATTGACTCGACAGCCGCATGGGCTGCCATTCTCAATGACCACACGTTGCACGCACAGTCGCGCGTCATCCGCCAGCCAATACCCGCCGTCTGGGTTCACCTTACGAATGTGAACTCGAAGACTGTGCCGCACGTACTGCCGCCGGGCGTGTGACGACATCCTCCTCGAAATCACATCGCATAGTTTAAGCTGATCTCTCGCAAGCAATGTTTCCCAATCCTCCAAGATGCCAGTCCAACTCTGCACTATCACCTGAAACATGCAGTAGGGTTGACCGCCCGCTCAAAATTCCTTACAAATGCGTACTTTCATTCTCAACGCGATTGGCGCTGTCACACCCAAGTAACACCGCGCGACCCAGCTAAGGCGCCATGGGATCCACGTGCGACGGAGGTATTGGAAGCATTCCGCGCTGCGCACCGATAAACCTTCCATAATCCGATGATACTGTGCGCAATGGTGGGTATACAATAACGAACGCAGCATGTTGAACAGAGCCCTCTTATCCTCCGTGTTACAGAACAGAAGGTGTGAACAACACCGCTGCATGTCCCGCATGATGTGTACCCGGCAGAATACGATGTTGCCAGTGGGGTACGAATTTCCAAACGCATTCAATTGCGCAGC
>CALYDF020006707.1:0-13138 GCA_944474145.2 Dicrocoelium dendriticum
TGCCACGATAATTCGTGCAACATTGCTTGCTACCTTTTCCCTGTTACAGTGGTAGCACAAGCGCATCCTTCAGCTCAGCAAACACCTCCTCCTCAATCCATACGCGTTGCACCAAGTGGTGCAGCGTAGGCACCAAGGCAGGTCCGTCGTGTTTCAATACTTCAGGTGGGATTCCGTCGGCACCGGCACACTTGCCGTTTTGCAGCTGAGCAAATGCTCTCTGGGTCTCATCCAGTGTCAGCGCTGCCAGACTTGCCTGCACATCGTGCTGCTTCAGGCCGGTCAAAGTAAGCCAGTCGATCTCTGAACGGTTGTTCAAGAGACAGTTAAAGTGTTTCAACCAGATCTGCAATATGTCTGCAGTCTGTGTGCAGAAAGTGCATGAACTACCGTTGATCTGAGTCCTCAGAGGCTCCAATCGCGGTCCATACACCGCTTTCAAGGATTCAAAGAATTGCTTGTATTGGCGGCTTTCGGCGAAGCATTTCATCTGCTTCGCATTCTCCGTCCACTATACATTTTTAATGTGACGGTGCTCGCGGGTCAGTCGCCGTCGAATTCTGCCAAACATTCTCTGCTTCCCCTAGTTATTGGGGTCTGCCACATGTGCAGCAAATGCTGCATGCTTATCCGAGACTAATTCGCCAATCGTCGCATTGTTCTCATCAAAGCAATCAGGCCGCTTGCAGTTTACATGCTTCATGATCTCCTCGGCAGCAGCTGTCACCTGGTCGCGAATGTGGTGCCACAGGTCGCCCACTGTGGGCTGTACAGTCCACAACATACAGGCGTGCAGCCAACGCCTTCTCCAGCTCAAGACGTTTCGCCACAGTACCGAGGGAAAGAAGATTAAATTTACGCCGATTTGCGGCGCAGTGCAATGGATAAATTTGTGAAAACATATGTACAGTTTGGAACGCACCAATTCGTGATCAATGCCACACTCAGCTCCACGCAATACAAGTGTTGTGTGCACTTCCCGCAAACGTACGATGACATAGTCGAGCAGGTGAGCGTTACCACTTCGTGGGTGCTCCTAACTTGCTATATCACTCGCACTCAGTGCAAACCGAGTCTTCGTGGTCGTCAGGCCATGAGTGGCACACAGTGAGATCAGCTTATCACCGCTTGCATTCGCTGGTTGCGCAAGAAGGGTTCTTTGAGAAATCGCGTGAACCTCGAGCAGCAGATGAACGGATCGGTCGAATGTTAAGCGGCGGCCGACGACACGGAGAGCCTGAAGTTCACAGCCCATCACATTGGCACGCTGTGCAATCTCGTCCATCAGTACCGCAAGCCCGACTTCACATATAGGAGACAGCAACTCAATACGCACTACTTTACTCTACCTCTCGTTTATCTATCCTTCTAAGTAGTCACCGTAATGATGTCAGTTTCTTCACTATTCCTATATTGGTTTCGTTCAAATACGAAAGCCCAAGGATTAAGGCTGTCATTTATGGTCACGTGGGGCAAGCATCTAAAAGACGTCGAGTCAACTGATTAGCTAAGCGTAATCAGCCCAGCGATTGGTAAGTGCGATGCGTCTACTCCCATTCGGCTTATTAATCGAAGCCAATAAGGCGCCTGAATTGGTACGTGTGCCGCATGGTCAAGGAGGTTGGTCTGCATGTGTGCCTTCGAGTTGAGTTTCTTGCATTTCAGGGGCTGGTGTTTGTTTACTGACACCCCTGCTGTGGCTGCGCTCGATGTGAATGTTGACAAGGTGTCTACCTAACTATTACCCACCACCTCCTCTATACTGGCTAAAGGAGACAGTTGGTCTTTGCTGGTGGGGACGGGGTGCATGGTCCACTTGACCGCCTTAGGCTCAAAGAATGCTTTGTGTGTGGAGCGGAGTACGGTCCAGCAACCACCTTGTGTGCGCCTGATTCCCAAATACAGCGTGCTTGCCTTTGCCCGTGAAGGAGTGTGGGCCGCCTCCGTTGATGAAACATGACTCTCATACACATGTCGCCAGGCCTTATTCTTTCGAGTTTACATCCGATATGTGGTATGTGGATGGAATTCTGGGTGGTACAGCACAAGCCCCCATTGTCCCTCTGTAGGCGCAGACGACCAGTGGTTGTCTCCGTGGAGGCCACAGCGACAGACAAATCCGGACACGAATGCCGCCAAGCATGGCTCCGGTAAGCAACTTCCTCCTTCAAGGTCAACCGAATGTGAGGGTCCGCAGCTCCATCTCCGACCTAATTGAAGCCCAATGTGGTGTGCTCCAAGGATCGGTACTGGGACCACGGTTAATTCTGCTTTTCTCAACGATCTTGCTACTGAGTGCTAGTCGGACACCCAAGTATTCCAGATGATGTCAAGATTTGGCATGATATCAAGGTAATGGACGACAGTGCGAATTACAAAGAGATCTCGACAGGGAATATACATAGTCATCCGGATACTAGCTCCAGTTTAACTAGACGAAATGCGAATTTCTGTGTATCCGACATCCATGAATATTAACTGAGAGAGCAGCAGTTGCAACATGCCACCACTCAGGAAACCAAGTGAAGTAATCGTGCAGGACGACCGTGGCTTCAAGAAACAGGCCGAAAAGGTATCGAGAAGAGCCAGTCAGCACACTGGGTTCCTGCGAAGGGCGTTTGGGAAGTTCGAGCCATCAATCGTTCCATACATTCTGAAGGAATACATGAGGCTGAAAGTGGACTACGCGATACAAGCCTGGCGACCTTGGCGCAAAAATGCTGCTGACGCACCTAAAACACAACAAGGTAGGACGATGAAAATGGCTAGAGTACTGCTACACCTTCACTACCAAAGAAGACTGCAAGCCCTAGGCTTGTACAGCGGCGAATATTGGCGCATGCGAGGAGAACCTAATACGGTGTACCAAATACTTAATAAGGCCAATCACGTTTGTCGCGATCTGTTGCAAGGCAACCACAATACCAACCTGAGAGGCCACCAGTTCAAACTGAACACATACGACAGTCAGTTTGATTGCCGACTAAACGTTTTCTTCCTTCCGGTATCCAGAAATCGGAACGCTTTTCCTTCTGAAGTTAGATTCGCAGTCACATTAATGCTATTTTAACACTAGAACGCCCGGAGCGGTCATTTTGACCGCTCAGCGTTTTTAAATGTGCATATTTTCTACATTTATGGACGTTTTTCAAAGATATTTCGTGACTTTTAATATTTTTGGACATTCTTCATTACTGTGAATTTTCGTTTTCATATCTGTTATAGTTTTCGAGAAAAGAGGTAGCTGTGTTCATACTACCTAGAAAGCCCGTTAGCGGTCAAAATGACCGCTTCTCTCTAATCCGGTTCCTCTTTTTATTTTTAGCCACCACTATCATTTGTGACAGTTATATACTATAGCAGTCAAAGCGGGAGTGAAAACTAGCCGAATCACGATTTTACTGTGATATTGTGCGTTCAGCCAGATAAATTCCAGTGACATTTTTGCACACAATGGCACTTCTGAGGAAAACAGCCTTTGAGGTTTTACGAGAACTTACAACCATCGATGACAACGAGTCTGGAGTCGAGAACGACTATGATGTTGACGAGGACTCCATCTTCCATGAGTCAGCAGAAGATCACAGCATGTCTGATAGTCAAACGTCTGATGAAAACACTCCATATGAGGACCCTAGAGAGTGTATCAACCGATTCGGTATCTCACGGTGAGCTTCACGTATCGAAAGATGGTAGTATGTGGATCGCAGTGGAGTTCGAAACATCTACTGTTGGTAGGATTCCATCACAGAATGTGTTTAAGGCTAGACCAGGACCAACTCCCTATGCTAAGAAATGTGTGAAATATGGTGAGCTGTCGAGCACTTTTGACATCATAATCACGCCCCAGATGCTGAAACATATTCAAGTATGTACTGAAGCTGAGGCCAAGAGAGTTTTAGGTGTCAGTTATCAGTGGAGCGTAAGCATTCCAGAGCTGCGTGCCTTTATTGGTCTACTTTACATCAGAGGCTTCATGGGTCTGAAGAACATGCCGTTGAATATGATGTGGTGCGATAGATTTGGACTGCCTATTTTCAGGGAGACAACTGGCAAGAACAGCTTCAAAAAAATAATGAGGTTCCTCCGTTTTGACTTGCGAACTACCCGATGTGAAAGACTGCTAACTGATAAGTTTGCTTTGCTATCTGAATTGTGGAATGCATTCATTCGCAACTCTCAACAATGCTATTTGCCTGCGCAGAATCTCACAGTTGATGAGCAATTGTTTCCCTCCAAAACCCGTTGTCGTTTTCTCCAGTACATGCCCAACAAACCAGATAAGTTCGGTATCAAGTTTTGGATGCTGGCAGAAGTAGACAGCAAGTATCTCGTTAATGGATTTCCATATCTCGGGAAGGACGAAACTCGGTCAAGAGGAGAAAGTCTTGCAGAGAGCGGGGTATTGCGCTTGGTGTCACCATTATTTGGAAAGGGGTACAATGTCACATGTGACAACTTCTTTACATCGGCAGCATTAGGAGAAATGCTGGCCAAGAAAAACACAAGTATGGTGGGAACACTTCGAGCTAATAGAAAGGAAGTACCATCGATTTTGAAGCAAAGAAATAGAGGGCTGTTCAGTTCAATTATGATGAGGAATGAAAATAAGCACACATTAACATCCTACCAGTGTAGAAGGAATAAGAGTGTTTTGGTTTTCAGTTCCCTGCATAGTAACTCTTCCGTTCAAGACTCTGGAAAGAAGAAACCCGAGACTGTGTTGTTTTACAACTCCACAAAGTATGGTGTGGATGTACTCGACCAAATGACAAGGGCACTCACTGTGAAGTCATCATTTCGACGATGGCCAGTCCAAGTCTTTTTCAACGTACTGGATTTGGCTGGCATAAATTCCTGGATAATTTATAACAGTGTTTGCGGAACTAAACTATCTCGCCGGTCGTATCTGGTGGGTCTTTCGGAAGAACTGCTTACATGTATACATCACACAAGGTACGTGACAACGGGAATTACGACGAACAACTCAGCGGAGTCGAGAAGTCGTGTGACTATGAAACGTCGGCAGTGTCAAATTGGTTACTGTAAAGGTAACAAATCACAAAACAAGTGCTCTGTTTGTGAAAAATTAGTTTGCGGCTCATGTGGACAGATTGAGCGAGTTATCACTTGCTTCAAGTGCGAATTGGAGTAGGTATACGGAATTGTTTACAATTTTTGAAAAAAAACTAAACCTTAATACAATCTTTTTTCTGTTACAGGTATGTTCTATACATTAGTTTTTAATAAATGCCGTGAAAAATTCTTAACTGAAAGTTGGGATAAAACAATATAGCAGTGCGGTCATTTTGACCGGTCCCGGGCGTTCTAGGTATAACGGCGGAGCGGTCTTTCTAGTGTTAAAAGCGATTGGACTATGTTATGCCGTTTACATCACGCGAAATAGACTGTATCTATCGAAAGAGAAAGTAACGCAAGCAGCGTGCTTATCAGCCCTCACCCTTATTAGCGCGGAACAGACCAGCGCATGATCATGTGAAAACTCAGTATCACCTCAATCCAGAATTTTCCCTTTTTCCTGTCATTTTAAACCGTTATTTTATTATTCACATTTTGGTCATCCTACGGGACTGCCAAGCAATCACATTTTTGATCGTTATTTATCATTGTTCGTTGTCGCCCTGTCGCATAACCGAAACTCGTTTCATTTTGTCCGCAATTTTTAGTCGATGAATTCGCAATTCCTTCTATTATCAACCCTCGGGACCAGTTAAGCCTATCCTGTTTTACTCGTCATAAACCACTGCCCCTTTGTTTTTACTGTAGGCTATATGAAGATTCCCACGGGTGGAGCAACGTCAGTATAAATGGTTTCGACCTAATAGTGTGTACCAAGACGATTTACAGACCATCAAAGTTGTCCTTTTTCCTTGTCTTTTCTTTGTTGGATAAAAGCTAGTCCAAGTTTTGAGACGACGAGACTCCCAAAACACGAAATAAAAGTCAACCCAGTTATTCCATATCTAGACAACCTTGCGTTGTGGTCCAGAGCTCACCTTCTGTCGCTTAATGCATTAAAATGCAATGACTTTCTATTTTCGCTTCACACAGTCCGTCGTTATCAGCAATTTCTCTAGGATTGTCCTGAGGTCCACATATATGGGGAGACTTTGCACTCCAACGAGTCAGTGAAGTATCTACTTGTCACACTCAGCTGTGATCTTTCTTGGTCACACCATATATAAAGGAAATTTTTACAAAAGTGCGATTTTCTACACTACTCGTTTGAAACCTTATCCTGTCCCCCGCTAGTTAATAATACGATGTATCACCCGTTGTGTCTTACTCAACTGAAGCAATTGTAGGGGGCCGGAAGGCAGTGGCTACTCGTGAACCGGAACGACAACAAAAACGGGATTGTAGAGAATTAACAACGGGCGCAATGGATGAGACGAGACAAGACTCTGCGAGCGTTGCGGATCGAGTCGACAGTGGATCACGGGAGTGTTCTGGTAACGATCCTGGGCCCAGAACAATAGAAGAGGTATTTGTCGAGAACGCAATGAATCAGACAAATACATCGCTAGCAAAGCCCACAGGAGTAAACGCGGATCGAGTGATGCAACCATGGGAGAGCAAGTCGCGAGTTTTCGAACGACTCATGGCCGGCTACAATCGGATGTAGCGAAGCAGAGATCCGAGATGGAAAGATGGAAGGGTTGTCTCGAAGCTTAACCTCGTAGGCATCTGGAATGGCCCGTCACACAAATCCTCATCCGCGTTGCGTCGTGGTAAGGAAACACGGTCAAAATCTGTATGGGTTTTGTAAGTTGTCAGTGGCACGTTCTTGTGGCAATACACGCTCTGCCCCCCCCCCTCCGTGTGGTTTTCGCTACACTATTGCTCCCCTGCGACATTACCGTATTTCCTAAGTAAGCATTTCAAAATCTCACATAGATCATATTGACGAAACTGTCTCGATGTGGTGGTATTTTAAAGCCGACCTTTGTTGACATTTTTGTGTCTACCTATACCAGTCCACCGAAGCAAGTCACTTTCTTTATGGTACACTGTCTGGTCGTATATCGACTTCTTTAACCAGACAACAGTATTGATTGATTTACACCCGTACAAGGGCTCACCAATCATTCGTAATTTCATATTGGTTGCGCTTTTTCTGCGACCAGACCGCAGTTGTTCTGACGTTTACTATCCAGTTTACAGTGTAATCATAGCGCCGAATATGCATGCCATTTAGTAACCTACTTTGGTGTTCACTGTTTTATATTTGTTTTACAATACTGAAGGCAGTTATGTAACAGATCAATATTCAACCTTGTGGGTACATAAAACTTTCTAGAATAAGAAGAAAAATGCAAAATTATGTAGCTCGATGCTAAACGATATGAAGCACTCAGTTCCCGCTATAGAGTTAGGGAGTAAACTGAAGAAGCAGACCTAGTAATCCCATACCATCTCGTGAAGCGTGATCATTTATAAGCTGCGTCAGCAGTTGTAATCATGTCAGAACATCAATAATTCGATTTACACTTAAATCGCATTAGAAAGAGTAGAGAGAGAGAACCAAACGCAACCAAGGTACAACTTTGAGTTAGAGCTGACTAACACCAAGTAAGTCTGGGCATGACAAACCACCACTTTTAAACGCACATACAGAGAATGTGCAAAATGTAAAGTGCAGACGCTACCGAGCATGGAGTCCGTTTGAGGCAAGATAAAGCAAATGACTATATCGCGTACGTCAGTTTAACTTGCGCTTGTTCTTATCACCCTCAGACAAAAGGCCAAATAGATGATGAACACCATTTCACGATAGCGTTGGACAGGCAAGTTTACGCCAGCGATATGCGGGCATATCGACCGATTGTTTATAAGATAGGATCGATTGATGACAATTCCACAAAGCTCGTACAAGATTGACACGCAGGAACTGCACCATTTGCGACTAGATCAATTCAATACGTGTCAAGGTCGAGCGAATAAATGCTGGACGTCTATTTTGTAATGCAAACACGCCCGGTGGTTTCAACGCAGCCTCATCGCCATACAAATAATCAAGGACTCAGAGCAGCCTGGGTCCTAGAATACAGTGGTCTACAAAACAGATTTCTCATTACAATGTTAAAAAATAACTCCACTACGAAACAGCTAGCGTTGTGGCTCCACAATTACGCATCTACTTGCGGCTAATTCATAAGAGAGGGAGCACCGCTACATTGTCACGTCGAACTACAGTGTGCACCGATAGACACACTCAGGCGTCTACAGTTGTTGGCCAACTTCGAACACCACTGAAGATTGTCATTTTGCTAAAGTGTATCTACAAGGGTCATACAATAAATAAGGTGAATTTTTCGGTATAAGGACTTCTAATACAGATAGAAGCTTACTTTTTGTTTATTTTTGTTGTTTTACTTCTTTTTCACATGGATGTAGTTTCTTTTGAAGCTTGAAAAGAACTTTGAGAGTTGTAGCGATTAACAAAGATGACCGACCAAGAAGCATGCTCCAGGATTAAACAGCGGTCAGTTATCAAGTTTTTGGTTTCTGAAGAGTTCAAACCAGTTGAAATTCATAGGAGAATGTCAACTGTGTATGGTGCCACATGTTTTAGCCGAAAAATGTCTACAAGCGGGCAAAATTGTTTAAGGAAGGACGGAGGCCTACAGAAGTGAGGCCTCCTGAGGTGATCGAATCAGTCAATGACTTCATTCAGTCGGACAGTAGGGTGACAGTAAATGACATGGACAATTTTGTGTGCCGCCCCAACAGATAAGCTCAAAGTCCTTGCAATGTCATCCACTGTCACCCTTCTGTCCGACTGAATGAGGTCATTGGCTAATCCGATCACCTCAGGAGACCTCACTTCTGTAGGCCTCCCAGGCCTGTCTTCATCCTCAACACTGCCCCGTCCTTCTTTAAACAATTTTGCCCGCTTGTAGACATTTTTCGGCTAAAACATGTGGCACCATACACAGTTGACATTCTCCTATGAATTTCAACTGGTTTGAACTCTTCAGAAACCAAAAACTTGATAACTGACCGCTGTTTAATCCTGGAGCATGCTTCTTGGTCGGTCATCTTTGTTAATCGCTACAACTCTCAAAGTTCTTTTCAAGCTTCAAAAGAAACTACATCCATGTGCAAAAGAAGTAAAACAACAAAAATAAACAAAAAGTAAGCTTCTATCTATATTAGAAGTCCTTATACCGAACAATTCACCTTATTTATTGAATGACCCTCGTATCTCTAACTTCAGTGTGATGGAGGATATCTTTTTAGTAGTAGTATTCGTGCGGCTCTCAAAACGTGCATCATGTACCAAGACAGCGGGATCTAAGCTCAGAGGTTAACGACAGGGTTTGCAGTGTTAGTAAGAAGCCAGTGCTACTGTGTGAACTGGAAGGAATTCAACGATATTTAATTGCCGGCCCATATTCAACGTCGCTGACCTCTCGTGGGACCAGAATGAGCAGTGCAGACCCCCTAGCTATGAGTGTTTTTCACCTGAGCCGCTGGTTCAGAGATACATGACCTGTTGAACTACCTGAGTTATGCGAAGCAAGTTCTTCGCATGTCGGCCGACAGGCTACTTCGATGTGTATCGTTTTCAAAGTTACGTTTCATGGGGGTGAGATCAGGTTGGAAGAAGGTAAAAAGAACGCGAAGCAAGCCGTCATGCTGTTGTGTTGCACTGCGTCTGTGCAGACGAAAGAGTGAGTGTCAGTAGAGAGTGCACTGTGCATTTGCACATCTGTGGTCTGCTCAAGAGGGAGGCTGGGCGCACCGAACGCATGCGTTGAGAAAGAGAGGCTGAGAAGCTTGACGGTGGCATACACGACGGCGAGAGGGGGAGAAATGAACTGGCAGCTTAAGCGTTCTGACAGATATAGCTCTGCTTGTGCGCACTGAATATCAGCTTTGATGCTGCTGCGGATACCTTGAAGTACATACGGAATGTTTTCGCTCCAGTCGGGGTCAGAAGATGATTTAGCCGGCAATGGAAGCGTTCGACTAAGCCATTCGCCGCTGGGTGATATGCAGTCGTGTGGATACGGCGGCAGTCTAAGGAGCTGCAGAACGTATCGGATTGCGAAGATTCGAAAGGCATTCCACGGTCGGTCGTGACAGTAGATAAGCTTCCATAATGTGATACCCAACGGTCCAAGAAGGCACGGACGACAGTTTCGGCCGTGCTGTCTAGTAAAGGTATGGCTTCTGACCATCTTGTGAAGCGGTCGACACATGTCAGTATGTATACGGATCCGCGAGAAGGAGGAAAGTGTCCTACTACGTCTAGTTTAAGATAGTTGCGAAAAGAGGCAACCAACACGTCGGCATGCTGCGAATGGCATTCAGCAGATTTGACCCATCAATCTTCCTAATGATGCACAATTCCTACGTGCGCTATCCAAGCTTGGCAACTTTGGTTGAAGCGCGACCTAGAGGAGTTAAATGCACCACAACGAAGTGCAACAAAGGATGTAAAGGGCCTGCGCTATCACTCTTATCACCGAAGGCTGAAGTTGCTGGGAATTTTCAGCGGACGCTATCGAAGGCTGCGCGGCGATCTCAAATTAGCGTATCAAAGATTGAGTGACCCCAAACATGTACGCCGCCACTTTCTGAAACCTAGCCACAACACGCAGCTCAGGGATAACTGCATGAAAGTAAAGGAACAATACAGCCGTCTAGAGTGTTGACGTAATTACTTTTCCCTTCGGCTTTGCCAATGCTGGAACGCGCTCCCAAACTGTTATACCTACCTCCACGTTGAATGTTGTCAAAAAACGATTAGCCGTTGCTCTTAACTCCTAGCACTTTGTTACCTAAACTTCTCTATTGTGAATTACGCCAATCATGCTTTTCTACAGGATTTATATATCAAATGGACCCAAGTGAGCGACCGTATTTTACTTTTCCCACGCCTTTTATCAACGATCACTGCACCCCAGTGTATTTCTGAACGTTTGCGCCCGATTTTTAATTTGGCACTGATGTTATTTATCAAAGTATTCATCTCGGCAGATGTTCGGTAGATGACCCAGCTATATTTTGATTTCATCCTATTCACCCTAACCCTCCTCCGGGACGTGTCAAACACGTTCTTTTATCCCGTGATAAATCATTGTTCATTGTATGAGAACCGCGAATCCGGCACCGGGAATGAGCCGAGAGGACTACGGGTGTGTCGATGTAGCTTGGAGTGTTGGCAGTGAAGACAAACTCGAGTTCAATTGCAAACCTCTTTCTAACGTTTGGCCAAGGGAAACGTTCCGTGACCAGTTTTAAAGACCCAAATAACAGTACAAGACAGTAAGTGAAGGGTATCGAAGACTGTGTGTCTGAAAAAGAGGCACGTTGGGTTTAGGACAACCTTTGGAAGTGTCACAAAGGATAGTTCCGTCCATCGTTTGTCGGCCTATAGCCTAGATGTAACGAGCTTGTCTCGTAATCATGCGGCGCGGGTTCGAATCCGCGTAGGAGTGGACGCACTCGCGGTATACTCAGCCCGCGTGCGACTGGTGGTGATCGCACGGCAGCGAAGCACCGTTACGGCGTACAGCTGACACATTACTTATTTTTTATTATTTTGGATAAAATCGGGTTGCACATGTAGTGAAGTGGACTGCAGGGCGCGTTGAAGATCTTCGTCTTGGGCGTGAGCAGATGCCATGAGGGCGATGTCGACAGTAGGCAAAGAGGAAAGAGGGAGGTTGACGAGAGTGTGTCAGCGACGGGTTGGCGACACGATAGACATGGCGTATGTTAACGGTGAACTAAGTGACAATGTCTAGGTGTCTAGTTTCCCCTGGTGAATATTTATCAGAAGGTGAGTTGAAGGCGAAAATGAGAGACTTGTGGGCAGTGTAGACCGTGAAAGTTCGACCTCCTAATTTGTGTCGGAGATGACGAATAGCTAAGTAGATGGCAAGCAGTTTTCTACCAAACGTGCATTAGCGGGATTCCACTGGTTTTAGGCTTTTGGAGGAGAAACCGAATGGATGCCATTGTCCACTGACATGTTGCTGGATAACAGCTCCTACCACAACGTCTGAAGAGTCAGTTGTAAGAGAAAGAGGAGCAGACGGTTCGGAGTCAGCGAGGAGAGCTATGCTGGATAGTATCCTTGAGCTCAGTGAAAGCCGGGTGTGCTGTTTTGTGGAAAGCAAACTTAGCCACGTTTCCTCTGCATACGGGGAATGAGGGGTCGCTAGTAGTTGCTTAGACCACAAAATCGACAAGTGATGTTTAAAGCCGGAGCCGGGAGCTCTTCAGTAGCGTGGACATTGTCCGCAAAGAACTCAATACGAGATGAGGAGATGAGGTGGTATAGGAATTCTACCGTGGACTTGCCAAGTTCGCACTTAGTCAGGTTAACGGTGACGCCATGTTGGTTCAGCCACTGGAAGAGCAATTGAAAGTGAGCGAGGTGCTCTTCGTCGGATGAACTGGCTACAAGAATGTCGTCGACGTAGGGGTAAGCAAAGTCTAGGTCATGAGTGGCGTCCTGAATGAAGCGTTGGAGTCTGTGTGGCGTTACACAGTCCAAAAGGCTTTCGTAAAATTTCGAACAAGCCGAAGGGAGTGATGACGGCTGCTTTAGGTAGATCAGCTTCTTCGACAGATATCTTGTGACAGGCACTATCAAAATCGATCTTGCTGAAGACCGTCCTACCTGTAAGGGATGTAGTAAGGTCCTGTATGTGTGGGATAGGGTACCTGTGTGGGACTGCAAGTTTATTTATTGTACGGTAGTCACCGCAAGGATGTCAGTCTATAGATTTATTGGGAACCATCTCGAATGGAGTGGAAAAGGGACTATGTGAAGGACGGATTATTCCAAGTTCGAGCATGTGCATGTGTTTCGTCGCTGCTACATATGATTTGACCTGATTGACGGATGACCTCTTATGCTGGCTTATTAGTGAATGTAACCCGTCATTAGTGGGAAAATACCTGTGTACACATCAGTAGAAAGCTGATTCATATCGCGCGAATCTTATTGCCGATAACAATGTTGGTGCAACGATGGAAAACCACGAGTAAATATAAATTCAGCGTCAAAATATCCACCAAAAGGCACGACTGACCGGTGGTTTCCCAGGAGAGTTAGGGAGGTACCTTATCCTGTCTTCCAGAGACCTTCCACCAG
>CALYDF020006708.1:0-13149 GCA_944474145.2 Dicrocoelium dendriticum
TTAGATCCAGGAGATGGAAAGCACTGAGTAGAGCTCGTCGAACTGGTTCGAACGAGCGCAAGCACAATATTGTGTGGGGAGAATTGGAGTTGCCACAGAGGGCAAAGCGAGAGACGAGTTAAAGTGCGGCCGCACTGCAAGTGTCACAACTGAGGACATTGGGTGCTGCTCAGCAGAACTCGTTTTCGGCACGACCCTCAGACTAATTGGTGAGATGGTACTGGAATCTCGCACCACCGGCGAACTAGACCACTTCTCGCACGCTGAACTCCTCAAACAGCATTTCGATCCATTCGACCAACGTCTACGCGGCCCAACATACGTAAACATCAAATCCACTCCGATTTGCACAAGTGTCCGTTTCTTTTCATCCGCGTCGACGCCGTCCGAATACTATTAACTCCGTGTTATGAAGGCCCGTACCAGGTCTTATCAAGGAAACCCAAGCATTTCGTGTTGAATAAGAATGGATCAAAAGAACCCCATGAGCATCGGCCGACTCAAACCAGCTTACATCGAATCTAAACTCGATAGTACAGACCCCGTTTCCTCCACTCAGAGTACTCCCGCCCTTGACTCATTACCCTCTAACCGACAACACACTGACGTCAGCACACGGAGTCCTATGTGCCCTCAGACTACACACAGCTTTAAACACACGTTCTGGTCGTGTTGTCTACGTTCCACATAAGCTTACGCAGTATGCTCCGTAGGCAACCTGACGAGCGTTATCCAAGTGCAAGCTATAGGGAGAGTACTGTAGCGATAATAAACAATTTGATTATTTATCCTTCTCACGCTTACCTATTTCGCTATAGTTGTTCTGCGGCTTTGTTTTAGTTAACTATATATACATTCGCTTGGTTTCCAGTTCGTATTCCGTGGTTCTTCCTTCCTTTCCACTGGATTGTTGTGAATGTGCGCGTCGCGGCCTGCTCCATTCACGATCGGACTCTACGTACACGTACACTTCGGCATACCTCGCGATGTACGGTCGTCCGACGCTAAGGCGCATCAAGATATTTCATATGTGAGGTAAACCTGACTTATTGGGTATTCTCCTTTACCGGTTCCTCCATAATATCTAGGAACTATGGTGTCATCTGTTTGTGTGTGCCTCCTAATATTCAAGTTGAGAAAGGCAAGCCCGTGTACAGAAATTAGGTGTCAGGATATGTGGAGAGTAGTGCATCAAAGGAAAGAAGGCGCAGTACACATTGTGGACTACGTGTTCACAGGCCGTTAGATATGGAATTGAGTGTTATCGATTTCGCAGAATTATGGGTTTTGTAAGTGCAATTACCAAAGAAAAGGACCATCAGCTCGATGTACTGCATCCACCATGACAGTAAACGACGCTTGCTGTAACCAAGTAATGCCTACTCGCCTTGTAACAAAATTGCCGCAGTCGTACTTCGGCATTATCCCTCCCAGCAGACCGTCGCTCTGTAACCCAAGACGGCCACCTTCCAACCTGTATTTCGGTTATGCAGGCCACTTTCGTCGCTTTAATCACAAACTCGACATAACGCTTTGGTACCAACGCCCTCGATCATTCGCAGCCATACACCTGCAATCCGGACACTGTGACTTCGAATGCCCGAGCGTTGGTAGGTCGTCCAAAACCTTAGGCTGAGCCATTGCCAAACTATAGACTGTTCCATCCTGCTCAGATGCCGTCTCATCGTGGTCACCATCTGAAGCTGCATAAGCCCAGATCCGATCACGTTAAGGCTGCTTGTCGTTTATCACGCAGGCTCGTCGACTCATGGAACGTACTATCCAGCGAAGTCGTATTAGCACCAACTGTGAAGGGGTTTAAACACCGACTCGACGCCCTTAGGTTGAAGTTTCAGAACTTTCCGTTTGGTTCTTAAGTTACACCTCTATTTCCTGGACTTCTCACCCCTTAGTAATATTATTGCCCTATCCACACACGCACTTTTGTACTCCTGTTATAATTATCCGGTTTTTGTTGATTCTCTTCTCTTAGACTTGATTCTTATTTACGTGGCCGGTACAGCGGGGACTGCTAGTGCAAGCCGCCTGGGCATTGACTGGTTGACTGTGATGCTATGTGGAGTTAGTATATTCTCAACTAGGTGAGGCACGCCCAGCTATGCCGGTCGGATCATAGGTACAAAGGAAATGCAGGATGGTTTCACAAAATTCCTGTACAAAAACACTTGTGGTTCCAATTCCATTGATTCTTGCTCCATTGATTTCGTTTCAAAATTCGTTGGAATCCAGGACAATTGCAAAACGTTCAGATACATTTAGGCGGATGGTTGGGAAAAGCAAGCAAAATAACAAAATTTAGGTGAGTGACAATAGGTACATGGAAAATGTAAGTTGAAAGTTCATAACCTTGGTTTATAACAATAATTTATCAACAGTGAAAGTGTTTGAGCAGACATGATAACACAACAGACGGTAAAACTGAGAACTGCATCCAACATGAAACGTGAATCAATTAGACTTAACGATGTACCTCACACAAGAGGTAAGAGGTGATAACACAGGGAAAGCGGAATTGCGCACATAAATTTGGTGGGTTAGTTGTGGCCATCAGCAATGCACCCTTTCAATGGGTCCACGTCTTGCAGGCATTCGTGCGTACTGATTTGGCTCCCCTCGGTTTCAAATCGATCCCGTGAACTCTATCCTGGTTCACCGACACATTTAAAAGGAGGAACACCCATGGGAATTTCCTACCGTTCCTGTCCAAATTGGACAATAATGAACGCGATATGAACACAAACAGCCGACAATGGGCTAAAATTGTCAGTTCTGTTAATAAATCCGTTTACCCGTTATCAAAGTCACTGACGAGATCATTCTACGAACTGATTGGTCGTGGTAAGAACAATGGATATGAGGAAGGTTAATGAAGCTACCCACAGCCATGGCGATTATTTCGCTATGTTAGCAATGCAGTACGACCACCCTGTACAACCGCAGTCTCGTATCGTGCCCGTGGACCAGTGCGTGATCCTTATGCGACTGTTTGGTGAGTGTCAATCGAATTGTTTGGAAACGGTTCGCCGCTACAGCGCTACCAACTGCACCATGAGGTCGGTTAACGCGCGAAACCGTGGAAGCTCAGTAGGCTGCGTTAGGCCCTCTTGCAAGCCAGAGTCACGTAGTTCCGTCGTCCATATGACGTTAACCTCATGTTTGCCAAGTGCTCAATTATGCTTATCGCCATTCCTCTGTCAAGCATGGTTCTCACACGGTAAGGTAATTGTCGCTTGCTAGTAACGTAGGAGCTACAAGATAGAGATTTTTTCATCATCGATTAACGTTGGCGACTTCGGCACTTCGCTTCAGTCGTTACAGCTTCAATATGGTCACCTGCCTATTATGCATAAAATGTGCGTGATTATCATCACAAATTTTTCTGTCACAGCTGGATCGGTCGCAGATGTCCAAAGGATTGGACTGCCCGGTCACCAAATTTCAACCACTTACATGTCATTCTATTGGGGTTATTTAAATGGAAGAGTTTACAAGTCAACGCCTATTTCCTTGGAACAACTCAAATGCAGTCTTGTCAACGAATCTCGCACCATCCACACGCAAAATTTCCAAAGCTTATAGCCCATTGCCTCAGAGGAATTCCGCACTCAAACCAGAACTCCAGCTGGCACGTTGAGCATCTCCTTCATTGACAGATATATCACCGTTTATGCGGTTTATTTTAATCTACGTATTCACCGTTATCACCGATTTTTGGACTACATTGGTGCACGGGCAAATGGTGTCAAAGGTGCGTCGGGCCAGAATGAGTTCAACGAGCAAAGCTGATTCGACAGCCATTGGAATGACTGACTGACTATGCGACTTGGTTCACAATGCCAATACTTGTTTTTCATGTTTATGTGAACGAGATAGTGATGTGAGAATAGGCTACTTGCTTTTGTATTTTTATCGTGTTCATCGGCGTACAGACTCCGGTCACACAAAAAGGGGAAAGAAAGATGGTCGAAGGATTTCTCAATAAGAATACAGACCGTGAATGCGTGGAGCATATATCCTTTTCAAGTTGATAATCGGTTTGCAGCAATATGTGTCAGAAGAGTTACCACAGGGATAACTGGCTTGTGCTGGGCAGTATGCATGAGAACCCACATGCGTGTGCTGTGGTCCCACGATTTGTCGATCAGTTTTGCGAGCCAATGAGTTTCGTGCTTTGTGGAATACGTGAACCACAGTATCCGCGAGGATGAGATATTGTCTATAAATGCAGCTTCGCAGTTCCATGCTAATGAAATATTGCCTCATCAGCGAATATGTTGGAATGAATGCTCGAGACTGTGACGGGAGAACAAGTTATGCGGCAGCGAGTAGTCTTTAGGCGGCAGAGCTTTTCAAGACTCCTTTCTCAAAAAGTTACGTTTCATATTTGCAAGGCCTAATTGTAAGGAATATCTATTTTGCTAAGTTGTGTTGTTGGAAGCTAACTTTCAGTCTACAAGAGCGTTTCCAATAACTCTTTTGTCATTAGATGGGATAGCACCTATTGAACACTCCTTGCTCAGGTCACTTATGCCTGTCCAAGTGCCACCACAATTCTACCGCAGTAGTCTGGTAATGATGCACTGCTGTCTCGATTTTGCACGCCTGCATTTGTTCCAACCAGTCCGAAACACGGTATGTATCGATCATTGAACTTGTCCTGTGGCGTGCCGTATTTGACTTCAACCCAACCATCAGCACCCATCCAGCGTTCTCAAAATGGATGAGACCGGTAAATACACCTGTACCCAGGTGCATGCATACGGCCATCACTTCGATCATTCACACCCGAAGGTGTGAGCCTTGGTCCCCGAGTAACAGAGTAAAGTGAAATAACTGTACTTCTGATGTCATTGGCTGGTTTGGGATAGCTCAAATCCAAGGTCATTGTGTGCTCATGGTGGGTCGGAAAATACTGGATGCCATTCAAATGCGTTAAGGGCTGTGTTCAATAGGCTTGCGAATGCAAATCAAATCCTTACGGAGCAATTCAGTTACTCTATGAATGCAATCAATGGGTAAAAGTTGTATAAAAGCAAGTACAATTGCTAGTGTCGCTCGCTGCGTTTCTCCTGCAGCGGACGAGCCACCAACACCATCCCTACAGTGCGGCGACCCGAACGAACGCCGCACTACTCTTCCGCGCCGTGCGGCGTAACGAAATGACTGATGATGTTGTTGAACGGAATTCGGTTACGCAATGCTCTATGGTGCCTCAAAAGTTCCACGTCGTCGCACACGTCTAACCAGAAACTTCACTTCACTCACTGCTCTACTGCGCTTTATGTGCATGAGGCTGCCGGCGACACCCTTCCACCACACCCTATAGTGCTGACTGTTTTGCCTTTTTTAAATGACAAGACCTGGTCAGTACCCTTTCCATTGCAGTGATGAATTTGTTCTGATTGTTCTACGCCCAAATAACCGCTATTAATAACACTGGGGACGTGGATGGCTAATCACAGCTAACCCAGTTACAACAACAACAACAGCAACAACAACAACAACAACAACAACAACAATGAACAATGAACAATGATTTATTCCGGGTAAAAAAGCAGGTGCTTGACATGCCCCGTAGGGTGGATAGCGTGACAAAAAAGATAGCGAAGGGATAATGTTGTCATTTCGGGCGCTTACAGATGTAACTGCATTTTCGTATAAAGGGGTTCGAAACGAGAATGTACGCACACAAAGCAATATGGGAAGTGGTAATTTTTCACATCATAGGCGAGAAAAATTAAAAGAACGATAGCAAGGACAACGCTTACTTGTGTGCGATTATCGTCGGTCGACAGGATACAGAAATCCAGTGTCTACAGTGGTAGCGTTTATCAAATTTCGTACAAGGCGTTCGGAGTGACTCGCTCTCGAGTAGGGTTATGGCACTATCCCCTGTCTGTTGTGCATTAGTGCCAGCATCTGGTGGTCATGAGCTATAGCACGTAGTGTAAATGTGACAGGGTATCGTCAAGGCGTTTCTTGAAAAGGGATAGGCTGGGTGCATTAATTACATGTTCGGGGAGGGCGTTCCAAGGCTGTGCCACTCGAAGGGAAAAATAGTTTCGCCGACATTCCAGGCGGCTGTACTGCGTGACTAACTTAAACTGGTGACCTCTTAGCGAGGTGTTTTGACTGAGTATTAGAAGGGAATGGCATGGGTTTTTGGGGTCTCTCAGGATTAGGTACACCATTATGAGATCGCCCTTTAGACGCCGATAACGTCCACTGTAGGTTTTAAGGGTCTTCAGCCTGAGTGGGTAGGGGAGGCTGGTCAAACCTCTGACGCTCTTCGTTGCCCTACGCTGTGCAGTATCCAGCGCGGTGAGATGGTGCTTGAGCCAAGGTTGCCACGCTTGGATAGCGTATTCCGCGTGCGGCCTCACGTACGCGCTAAGCATTTTTGGAAATATCGATGGGTCAAACTTCCAGAAGGCTCTGCGAATAATGCCGAGGTATTGGTTTGCTTTCTTAGCTGCCTTTTCAGTCTGCCTCGAACAACCGAGGTCATCTTGAACTATCACGCCGAGATCGCACTCATGAGAAGCCCGCTGCAGAATTTGTGATCCTAGGCGGTAGCAGTGCACACTCTTGTGCCGTATACTGAGAACCTTGCACTTGGAGACGTTGAAATGCAGCCTGTTGTCGATGGACCATGTGTACGCTTTGTCCAGGTCCTCTTGTGACACTGTGTGATCCTCCACTGCAGCTATAGTGCGCCATACCTTTAGGTCATCAGCAAATAGCAAGCAGTTAGAAGACAGCACACTCGCGAGATCATTTATGAAGACCAGGAACAGGCGGGGTCCAAGTACCGAGCCTTGAGGTACGCCGCACAGAACTTCGATGGATTCTGATAGGTTGCTTCGAACCTTTACATTCAGTTAACGTTGAACGAGAAAGTCTCCTATCCAGTCCAGAACAGGATCGCCGATTCCATATTTCTGGAGTTTGTGGAGGAGAATGCGATGGTCTAGACGGTCCAATGCCTTTGAGAAATCCAAGTAGGCCGCGTCGATTCCAACACCAGCGTCCACAGATTCCGTCCAGTTTGCACGAGCAATCAAGATATTAGTTGTACAGGAGCGATTTCTGCGAAATCCATGTTGTTCCGGAACGAGAATTTGGTTGTTCTCCAGGTACCCCATCAAAGCCTCAGCTACAATGGACTCCATAACCTTGGAGATCACAGGAAGGAGTGTTATCGGGCGATAATTTGCTGGATCAGCACGACTGCCACTTTTGTAGATAGGCGTGATGATTCCGCGCTTCCACATCGTGAGGACGTGCATTTCGTACATACATCGTTGAAAGAAAATTGCTAATGGTCCTGCCAAACTCATGGCAGAAACTTTCAACGCCTTCGGTCGAATGCCGTCCGCACCCGGGGAGCTGAACTCGCGCAGAGTCATCAGCCTCTTCAGTACAGTTGCGGAGGTAAACGATATGTGGTTTAGCCCTGATGGCGGCGTTATCTGCTTAGGCAGGATGTACGGTGATTGCTCGCTTTGGGAGGTACGGCCAAATTGTTGTCCAAGAACGTCCGCTGCCTCTTGTGCGGTTTGGGCTAACCCGCATGCTGTGTGCAGAACAGGAATACCGCGCTTAACACGGCTCAAATTGTTTACTTGTCTGTATAGCAGCTTGGGATTGGAGCTAAACTTTTCCGCTAGACTTTGTTGGTTCTTAAGTTTATCCTCTCGAACGAGTTTGACACAGTGGTTCCTGTGTATTGTGTAGAAATCTCAGGTATGATCGTTCGGGGAGGCTATATAGGTGTGCCATGCAAAGTCCCTCCATGCCATGCACTTACGTGTCCTGCTCCTTACGAAAGACTCATCTTTCAGGCCGGTAGAGTTTGGTTTCAGATGTTCGTGCCACGAGCTTGGTAAATATGTTGACGAATTCACCGCAGGCCACCTCAGGCGTTAATTCAGCTAAGAATGACCAGGTTGTTGCATCAATGAGGTCGGACAGGTCTTCATAGTTGGTTACGACACAATATTCCTCGGCATGCTGCTTAGGATAATCAGCGTAGCACATGTAATGAAACAATAGCGTCGCATGATCACTGCGGCCCAAAGGAGTATCGGTTATCACTCTCTCGACCATTAATTCTTCGTTGGTGAATATTCGGTCCAACATGGATGTCCTGTCAGTACCCCTGAATCTGGTGGGCGTAGTGATGTGGCCATTAAGAGGATAGTCTGAAACCAGATCTTGCAAATCTGCTTTGAATTGCTCTCCTGGTGTGGCCTGGGATTCGAGGGCATGTAAGTTGAAGTCACCGGTGACTAGAATGCGAGTGTACTTGCGGTTTATCACTTGCCTCAACGCAGCCATCAAATTGCAGTCCATCTCAGGAGTAGACGATGGTGGGCGGTAAACAACAATCAATAGGCCAAGATCGTTCCCTCTCAGCCGGAAATTACACCAAATTGCGTCAGGTACGTCAGTTTCCGAATCGTTTATGCGTTCGCATTGCATGTTGTTACGAAAATAAAGGGTTACCCCACCACCTCTGCTGGTTCGATCCTTCCGGATAACGGACATGCCCGTTAGTGCAATTTCAGCATCAGTTATCTCGCAGCGCAACCACGTTTCGGTGACAGCGATGAGGTCCAAGCTGCAGACGCGTGTCGAAGTCTTAATTCAGCTAGTTGGCTGAGTAGAACTTGGGCATTTGTGTACATGCATGAGAGATTCTCGGAGACCAAAAGTGGGTTAGATTGGATGGATGAAGCAAATGAGTTTACGCCGACCATTAAAGGGTCGGCGGCTAATCGTTTTTTGCATGGGTTGCATACTCACGAGAAGTATTTGATATATAGGCAGGTATCAGATGCTCCGAATCCCGTTGTTTGCTCGTGCTCTGCTGTGCCCGTCCGGATATTATGGCTACTCTTGAAGCCGTCCCCGAGTCGGGTCCTGCAGTTGGTGTTTTCACTAAATGTTGTGCATCTACTGAATTGTCATTAAAAGGTGTTGGTGTTCCTGCTGCTTTCAGACAACAGCAACAACAACAAAAAGATTATATCTAGTAGCAATAGCATGGCAACTATTTTTGCCGCCCGGGGCAGTCATAAAATTTGCTTCCTGACTAAATGCAGAATATGTGCGTGAACGCCACAGAATCAGCTCAGCGCCAAGTGCACAATAGTTTTCGATGAAATAGTTAATCGTTTGGGATCTGCGGCACTGATTGTGAAATTGACCACTATAGATAAGTAAGGGGATCGCTAGGAAGTACGTTTGCACAGGTGTGACACATGGCGCAAATGTGTTGTTGGTCACACGGTGCAATAGCAAAATATCCAACCCACAGCCTATCCGGATATTTTGTTCTTTGTAATTAGTTTGGAACATTCAGCGGTAATGAAGTTGCCGCTCCATGTCACCCGCCGCCCGGGGCGGACCGCCCCTCGTCCCCTTATGCTACGTCTCTGCAAGTCAGTAACTTAATAGTATGTTTCTCTTTTTCAGTAATACGTGAAGCGGGAGAATCACCATTGTCGCTTCCCAAGGAAATATGACGCATTTCACTACATATTTGCCGCGTGCATGAGAATGCTTCCCGTAGAGGTAAATGGAAAGGTTGCATCGACGTATGATAATTATGCTTCAGATATACTTTATATGCGGCGAAACCTTCAGATTGCATTTCATACGACATCACAGTGTCGAAATTGGTAGTAGATGACCGTTTGGCGTTTGCTCCACGTGAGAAGACTTGTCTGCTTTTCTGCATTGTTACGAACATGAACTATTACCTTCAAATGCGTTTTGCCATCTTTCCTTCGGTTTTGCATTCATGTGAACATTAATGGAACTACACTTTTAAACGTATCACGTGATCGAGTTAGAAGATGTCAGC
Organism: Dicrocoelium dendriticum; assembly: GCA_944474145.2. Classification (NCBI taxonomy): domain Eukaryota; kingdom Metazoa; phylum Platyhelminthes; class Trematoda; order Plagiorchiida; family Dicrocoeliidae; genus Dicrocoelium; species Dicrocoelium dendriticum. The sequence continues at coordinate 9,893 of CALYDF020006708.1, forward strand.
GTCGCGGTCACACATTCCACCTGGATTGTGGGGGAGGCTAAATTTTGGCAGCCTAATTTTCCTACCAGGCAAATAGAAGTATCGTATCCACTTATCGTCTCCACTTATCGTATTTAGGTCAACGCTTTTAGGTTGCGGAATTTCTGGATTAATAACCCGTCATTCATGGATGACAAAAGGGATTGAAAACGTGTATTCCCATAAATATGAATCAATATCAGAAATCATTTCAGGGTAAAGAATTCTTTTCGGTAAATCTCATCAGACCCAAACTTTTACATAACAGTGATTTCTGATATTGATTCATATTAATGAAATGGGAATCTTTGCTTTGCTGAAGATCAGCATTGCCCGTGATTCATTGAAACTCCTAAATGAGTATCTGAATTTCAATACTCGGCTGGAAGAATCCAGGGTCGAATTGGAATTCCTCAATGAATGCGTACAGGCAAACCGCTATCCAAAGCACTTTTGGAAGGAAATACGGCGGTGTGGCTTCTACCCAAACGCCAAAACCTTGAAGAGACATGCACTCAATTATGTGGATACCATCCCCGTTAAGTTGTCGGAGCTGGAGAGATTCATTTCGCAAAGATTAACAGCTGTGTTATGCCTGCCTGAAGACTTGAGACAGCCTTTTGAGGATTATGTAGAACTGGTTAAACAGAAAATGGGAGTACGGAAACAAAAGAAGTTAGTTAGTACGCTTAATAGCCATGTCCCCCAGTTGACATTTCCGAATAACCCGCAGCGATATGTGTTTAACCTTTCAAGTGTGATACTAACCCAGACGCAGCTGAACGTGTTGTCATTAGGTCCAAAGTTTTGCATACCATGTAAGAAAATAGATCAGGCGGCTTTAGAGGTGCAGTTTGAAAGCCTAATTGCTCAGACTAAAGACCTGCTTCCAACCTCATCAAGTGATGTTGAGAATCTAAAATCTAGCCTAGTTCATAGTTGCCATGAATACGTTAGGACCAAAGCATCTAGTAATAGTATTATTACTAGGGAACAAATCCAGTCACTTAAAGAGCTACGGTTAAACAACGAATTAATAATCTCTAAGCCAGACAAGGGCTCTGGCATAGTGTTAATGGATAGGGTGGATTATATCCATAAAATGCAACACATCCTCAGTGATGAGAGTAAGTTTCAGAGGCTCATGACAGGAAAAGACAACACAGGAGAGTTAGAGAAACAGCTAACCGGCTGCCTCAGGCGAATGATGCAAGCCAAACTCATCACGAAGAAGGAATTCGAAAAGCTGAAGCCTTCTGGTGGACACCTACCGAGATTATATGGCCTACCTAAAGTTCACAAGGAAGGCGCCCCAATGCGCCCAATCTTGGACATGGTGGGTTCTCCTCAGCATTTGTTGGCCCAGTGGATGGTGGCGAAGCTGCAGCCGTTACGGAATTTGGTTTGTACTTACTGCGTGAGAGACACGTTCGAATTCATTGAGAGGATATCTGAAAGCAACCTTGTTAACAAAAGGATGATATCATTCGATGCCCAGTCGTTGTTCACAAACATTCCATTGCTCGAAACCGTGGATTACGTATGCGAGCTTGCTCGGCAACTGCCCATATACACAACTTTTCCGGAGACTTTGCTAAAGGAGGTGTTACTTCGTTGCACGTTAAATGTTCAGTTCACTTTCAATGGTGAAATGTACCGTCAGATTGACGGAGTGGCAATGGGATCTCCTTTGGGGCCGCTGCTGGCTGATATATTCATGGCGAAACTGGAACATGGCCCACTTGCAACGCACATCCATGAAACCGAAATGTACGTACGGTATGTGGATGACACCTTCGTACTTTGCAAATCCGAAAAGCATGCGGAACAGTTGCTGAAAGCTTTCAATGACGCACACAAGAATCTTCATTTCACTTGTGAACACGAACTCGGAAACCGGTTACCTTTCTTGGATGTAGAAGTTATCCGTAACTCAGACGGATCATGCAGCAGAAAGGTACACAGAAAGCACACATGGACTGGGCAGTACACTAACTTCCACAGCGCAGTACCACTACAGCACAAGCGGAGTTTAATCAGATCTCTCGCCTTCAGGGCGCGCAGTATTTGTACACCGGATACCGTCAACGAAGAACTACAGAGAATCAGCGACGCCCTCAGGGAAAATGGCTATCCGGATAAATTTATCATGAAACATTTGAAGGAACGTAATCGAAAGCCACCTAGGAGCATTGCTCCTAAGAAAGAGCTTTTCATACATGTACCCTTTAAGGGCGATTCTGCAGCTGATATATTATCCAGACGCCTGAAAGATGCTGTCGAGAAAACTTATTTCGCGGCCCGCCTGAGAATCGTTTTTCACAATAAGCCGTTGCTTACAAAACCCTTGAAGGATAGACTACCGCCATTGACCCGTTCAATGATCATTTATCAGTACTCGTGCTCCTGTGGTGCACGATACGTGGGTCGCACGACGAGACGCCTATCTCAGAGGGTTCGTGAACACATCCCGGCATGGTTTTACAGAGGCGAAATGAGGTCTTCAGACAGCTCTATCATGTCGCACCTCCTTGAATGTGGCCATACAGCTTCAGAGAATGACTTCAAAGTCATTTACTCATTACCTGAACACTTCTCCCAAGGATTCCGCAAACAGCTCTTATCCATCGCCGAGGCTATGTACATTCACCATCTAAAGCCGGAATTATGTGTCCAAAAACGATTTATACGGCCGATATTACTACCTTGGCCAACGGACACCGTTACTTAATTATTTGGACGTCATCTTACCTACTTAATTACCTTGTACTAATGAGAATTGTGTACATATGTTTATTTAGTTTACTTGATCTACCATCTCTATCTCTGTCTCAAGTTATCGATTTTTATCATTCAAACAGTCAAGAAGCCAATCCCAGCCCCAGTTGACGCTATATCCACAATCACTGTTATGTAAAAGTTTGGGTCTGATGAGATTTACCGAAAAGAATTCTTTACCCTGAAATGATTTCTGATATTGATTCATATTAATGAAATGGGAATCTTTGCTTTGCTGAAGATCAGCATTGCCCGTGATTCATTGATATTCCCATAAATGTATTTTGGGGATCTCAAATGTTGTACACGAAGTAGTCTAGTTTCAGCCGGCGATTGAAAAAGGAATGTTGGTCGATGATGAAGTGTATGGGGTGTTTGAAAGAATAGTTGATACAGCTGGTGATATTATCAGCTGACCGGAATCTTGTGTAGTAAAATGTAAAAGGTGCACTGCATACCTT
>CALYDF020006709.1:0-13151 GCA_944474145.2 Dicrocoelium dendriticum
GCAACCTACCGCTAGCGCTGTGGACTGGAATATCCCTCAATGCGCAGGCCCGATGAAGAGTGGAACCGTTTGTACCCCAAGATGTTTTCGTTTGTTGGGCAGGTGGTTCTTAGTTGCAAAGGGGCTACGGTGACCAAATCCCCTACGTAGATAGACTGAGAATATAGGAGCTTAATGCCCAAAAGACATAAATTATGGGCCAGGTTCAAGCTCACTCACTGAGCGCTTAACTATTCGGAGTACCAGGTGAGCGGAAAGCACATTATCTTGAAAAAACGTCAAAAATGGCATTAATAGGAACGCAGCTGGGCAGTACAAGCCCGGAAGACAGCGAAGGCACTCAACTCTTACATTAAAGGAGTACCAAAGCTGGCGGTGGCATGCCTATCCTGTTTTCTGCAGATCAACGCAGTTTACTTGACGACAGTGCAACGAAAGCCAATCTAGGATCCTGCAGTATTTATCGGTCTACTCGCTAGCGACGCGCTTACCCGGTGGCACTGCGCCATTCCACCCCTATTCGCGGCAGCACATAGCAATGACGTCGCCAAAGGCCTTCGTGAATTAGCTCCAAACTCCTCGCCAAATCCTGCTGGGCTGCACTCGCGGTTCCTCAAGCACATGGCCGACTACATTGTCGTTCATGTCTGTCAGATATTTCATCACTCCCTGGAAGCTGGGCAACTCCCGGTTGTTTGGAAATTGGAGACCGTTAAACCAAAATGCAAGGGAGGGGATCGTCAAGATCCTGCAGGCTTTTGACCTATCTGCATAACGTCCGTACTGTGCAAGCTAATGGTAAGGATTCTCAAGCGCACCCTGCAGCTTCAGTTCGAGAACCTAAATATACTTTCTTGTTCACAACATGGCTTTTGGCGGGCACGCTCAAGTACATTGAATTTGCATGTTGCTAGGGAGAACGGCGAAGCATTCGACAAATTCCCCACGGAATTCTCCTTGTTAAACCCCGAGGTACCGGTGGCTCTGAGAATGTCCGTGCATAGATGAATGCCTTTTTAGTTAGCCGAATCATGTGAATCAAGGCGAATGAAGCCTACTCCACTCCTGTGTTCATGACTAGTGGTGTTTTGCAAGGGTTGGTACTTGGCCCATATGTCTTCAAGCTATTCATTGAAGCTTCAGATAGATTGCCTGAGTTACGCCGAGGACATGAAGCTGTGGATGGAGCTATCCTCTCTCTAGGATGCTGACAGATTGCAGGCATCAAACCTGCTACACTACTGGTCAGTCAACTGACAATTGCCCATAAATAGTGAAAAATGCTGTGTTCTCCACATAGGCGCACCTACACCCTGCGCAATATAGTATATTGGTGATGTGTTACTCCGAACCACCATCCTTGAGGGAGACCTCAGTGTGCTTGCCTCAAATGATTTACGGACCACAGAGGACACTACGGTGGGTGGCCGCTACCAGCAGGATGTCCAATGCCATACGGAGAGTCTACAAGCGATTGACTCCGGGAACTTTCAAAAGCTTGTTTACTTTTCATTTGCGCTCGATCCTTGAATACGGACGACCAGCTACCTGTCTTCTTATCAAGTTTAAGTGTGCCAGGATTGAGAAGGTCCAGCGGGACGTTTCGAACTCCATACTGTTCAGCTACAGGGGAAACTGAACAGAGGCATATGCCCCTGTTATCCATGGACTATCGTCGGCGTAGATGTGATCTGGTTTTTATTAGGCGAATTCTGAGGGGAGGATAGGGATGAAGCTACAATCATTCTTTCAAGTCAACACTAATAGTTCCACTTGGGGGCACAACTGGAAACTCTTTAAACCCAGAAGTCTAAAGTACGCTCAACTGTCGCTCTACCAACCCGCGTTGCAAGCGACTGGAACCTGTCAAAACATATGATCGAAGTGCAGACTGAGGATTGTTTCGAGCGACTTTTGGATTCTCACTTGATGAGTAAGCTGGGACCTTGCACCTTCCAATGTAGCTGTTACGGCCCCTAGTGGAATACCGTCTCGTAGCGACTCATGACATCCAGGCAATGATCGGGGAGAGAAAGAGCTGACAAAGGACTTTCCTCCTGCTCTCTACAATCCCATGCTCCAAGTAACCTTCACTATGTCGTCCCAAGCCTAGTCTCTGTGCCACTAGAGTGAGTATAGTAGGCGGTGCACCCAGCATTCGAAACTAGGCCGCCCGGTTGACAATCACGCAAGTTAACAGTACGCCGTGCTAGTGATTATCACGTGCCTATAAATTGACTGATAAACCTCTCGTACTTCTGCTAAAGCATCGTCCATTACCACATGACTTTAACTGTGCGCGACGTGTCAAATGCTTGGCTCTCGATTTTTCGAGATTCCCATCTCAAGACCGCAACCTGCTGTGGCATCCAAGTGTATAGATTGTGGCAAACGCGTTGCTCTCCGCTCAAAGGAGGTTCAGTGCGCTCTGTGCGTAGGATGGCTGCACATATCCTGCGGTAACATCGATGACGCCTTGTACGAATGCCTACAACGTTCTGACTCTCAGGTCATTACCTCTCCTTGTGACACGTGTCGAGCATTAGTAAATGACAAATGTCTTCTAGCCGACCCCCAGCTTCTCAATATATGAAACACTGCTGCTGCTGTCTAACATCAAAGGTATGCCACACGCCGCATCGGTATCCCTACCGTAGGAGGGTGCGTAAAAGTAAGCGCCGGTATCAAGAGGCGGACACAGCGGACTGTGTTCGGTGGGCTACAAGAAAACGTGCACGAATGAAGCCAGCCAAGTGGAAACAGGTGAATGCAGGAATTTGCAAGGCGGTCGAGCCTCGAGTCGGATGTAGGTCAACATAGACATACGGCAAGCGAGATAAAAATAAGAATAGTGTACAATTGGTCATCGGTGAACTTGTACACCATATAATAGTTATCTTTTGGAGCGCTGAAGAGCTCCCCATAGAAGGCTGAACAAAGGAGACCCTCGATGTGTAGGACTATTAAATACTAATCCGAGACGGTGCGCGCACTTAAGCGCGAATATCAGAAGACAGTTGGAGTCGGACACAGCGGAGTGTATACGATGGGCCACAAGAAGACGCGGACAGATGAAGCAATGCAGGAGGTACACCTTAGCGCAGAACCTACAAGGCGGTCGAGCGTCGAGACGGTTGTAAAGAAGGTCAAAACATGAAGGAATAATGTACAGTTGGTCAAGGATCAAATAGTACATGAAAGATAGCAGGTATCTTTTGGGCGATACAGACCTTCCCGCTGAACATAAAAGCCTTCGATATCGAGAAGGATATGTGAATCGAGTTTCATAGGGAAGAACAAAATCTGACCAGCCCAGGAAAGGGCCGATAGGTTCTTAAATATCGCTGCTGTCAAACGGTGCACTAGGGAGTGGTCTCTCTTCGCCTTACCTTACACCGCGCCAAAATGACCCTCGTCCCACGAAGAAGCAACCCACTTATTGAAAAGAGCGACCATCATCTCGCCGAGAAACGACCAGCGCTCGCTGCAGGTTACTCGTTGACTGCGCCGATCCTTAAAAGCAATACTCTCGTTGGCCAGTCGATCAAAGGGGAGGCTTGGGACGTGCCGAGACTAGAAAAAAGAAAACAAGCTCAGTAAATCTCAGAAAGAACCAACGAATGACCTGCAAGCAGACTTTTCGGTTTCGGAATATCTTTCAGAAAAAGGTTTTACAGAAGCTGTTAATTTTTTGTTCCCAGAAGGTTAATCGACCAAAAATAGGACAAATATATACAATATATGCAAAGTTAAGAGTATTTGCACTGTACGTAGTCTGAAAAACGAATCGGCTTACGCACGTCCCGGCCACGGTGATTCGCCGTGGAAGCGGCGTACCAGATTCGAGAGATGTCGGGACGGCTGATGCTTGTAGACCGGGATGAAAATGGTTGTATGTGGGCTGGGATACTGCCAGGTCGCCCAGACCTAGACAGGAGAACGATTAGGGTCCTCATCCAAAGCCTTTGGCTCAAAAGCCTGTCCGCAAGGCAGCGGGGTGGCAGTGATTTAGTTTTACAGAAATGGACGCCATCTCATTTCAAACCCCCAACCTGGAGGACCAGGAGACTGAGTTTGTCTGACCTCTCACCATTGACCAACCTGGTAGGAGTAGCTCTCAAGATGCTCGGAGGCATCACCCAGTATAGCTCAATGGGTCAATGAGGTACGCAAACCGTCGCACGACGTTAAGGTCCAGTCTCGTTGCGACTTGAGCTCACGCATTGCAAAGGCCAGAGCTGCCTTCTTGAACTTGCGTCATCTTTGGCGACAAAAGGGAGTTTCCCTCCGTCTGAAACGCTGTGTATACAAGGCCACAGTGAGGGCCGTTCTGCTCTATGGTAGTGAAACTTGGCCCCTTCTGTCTGAAGATCTGAGGCGCCTTCAAGTCTTTGATCATCGTTGTTTGCGAAGCATTGCTGGTGTCGGATGGCACCAGCGTGTTCGCAACGATGATGTGCGTAGGCGAGTACTAGGTGGTGACAATCATGCTAGCTCCCTAGAACAACATATAGCACTGAATAAGTTGCGTTGGCTCGGGCACGTGTTACGTATGCCTGGTCACCGCTTACCTAGGAGGGCCTTGTTTAATCTGCCAGGTGTAGGGTGGCGCAAGGCTCGCGTTGGACAGAAGTTGACTTGGCAGTGGGAAATGAAGTCACTGATGACCAAACTAGGTGCCGTTGGTTTGTGTCGCCTTCCGGGCTGGAGTCCACGTGACTCGCCTTGTGCTTGGCTCGAGACTTTACAGGACATGGCTCGCAGTAGACACCCTTGGCGCGTCTGCTGTCGTCTCCTAATCGGATTGCCTGTTTAAATTGTGTTTGGTGCTGAGTTATCTGCGAGGTAATGTCTGATTATGACGCGAGGCAGTGAAAGCCGTATGGAAGCTGTCTCACCGATGCCGCATTATCTTTGCACGATAGCCAGCTATTTGTGACGGTATGTTGTCTACACAAGGTGTAGGCGCCTTGACCCTGAATGTTTGCTTAGGGCATTAAGGTTTTCAGTTAAGTCTCCCTTTCTCTCCCTCTTCTTATTCTTTATTTCATAGGTCCTCATGGTTGTATGGCAGCGAAGCATCAGTTCAAATGGCTGATATACTGCTGTTGATGATGATGATGTAGACCGGGATCGTGGTCTGGTTGCACTACACTAGGATGCTGGAAGTTGGTGCGGTGAGTTGTGACGTCGCACGAAGCACTACTAGATGAAGTAGGCGAGGTGGTTTCGTCCATAAATGCAGGATTCTAACAATCGATGGTGACAACTTCGCGTCGGCCACGGTGGTCTATCGTGTATTTCTTATTCGCATGGTGTAGCACTTTGAGAGGTACTATGTACGGCGTCTGAAGAGGCTGTCGAACATCGTCTGTGCGAAGAAGGACCTGTGAACACGTAGACAGCTTCTCGGGCACGTACATTGTTTTCTTCTGTGATCGTGGAGCGGGCGGACTTAGCTCACGCATCTGGTGAGCCAATCGATCGGTCTAACTTCCGTAGTGAAAAGTGTAAGTAGGCGGGGCTCGTGCGATCAGCTGTCCGGGCAACCGCATCGTGCAGCCGTAAACTAGCTTCGCTGGTGTTGCGTTGAAATCGGTTTTAACAGTGTTTATAAGCCTAGGAAGACGAGAGAAAGTGTTTCAGACCATGAAGGACCTGTGTGTGCACATAGTGCGGCCTTCAATTGGTGGTGAAAACGCTCCACCATGCCGTTAGCGACCGGATGACACGCCGTCGTCTGAACGGGGCGACAGCCTAAATCCTTGAGCAACGTGGCAAAAGTCGACGAGAAATGTGGCCCTCGATCGGTGGTCAAGATAACGAAACAGCTGCATTGTGCTACTCAGCGTCCGAGAGAAGGTTTCGCTTCCGTTTCCGAAGAATAGCTAGGTGTGGGAATAGCTTCCGGCCATCTACTGAATCGATCGACACAGGTCAGTAGATATACCGAGCCTTTCGAAGGCGTCAGAGGACCTGGGAGGTCGACGTGCAGTGGTGCAAACATGCATCTGGTGTGGGAAATGTTTCTATTGAGCTTTTCGTGTGTCTATGCACTTTCGCGCGTTGACATGGAAGGCGAGCAGTTGCCCAAGTACGAACATCACGATTGACATTGCGCCAGACGAACCGTGTAGTTACCAGTTTAACCGATGCACGAACGCCTGAATGAGACAAGCCATGCAACGTGTCGAACGCGGTCTGCCGAAACTCGCGTGGGACTACTGGGCGTGGCGTGCCCAGAGATAAATCGCAAAGTATAGTTCTGTCTGATGATATCAGCGGAATCGGTCGTACGCCCAGTGAGAGAGACCTACGTATCATATCAACCTCAGGATCATTGAGTTGCGCTGCGGCCATGGCTGCCAAGTCGATAGCAGTGCCGGCGTCAGCGGAGATAGCTTGGATTCGGGAAATTGCATCGGCGACGGCGTTGTGCACACCTGATACCTGCCGTATATTGGTCGTAAACTGAGCGATGTAGTCAAGGTGGCGCGACTCTCTAGGAAAGTATTCGTCGGTAGTCGAGCAGAGCACGTAAGTCAGGGGTTTGTGGTCGGTGAAGACAGCAAAGGAGCGGCCTTCTACGACATGTCGGAAGTTACGTACTATTAGATATATAACTAGTAGTTCTTTACCGAACGTGCTATAGCGAGATTAGATAGGTTGTAGGCGTTTGGAGAAAAACGCTAAGGGCTGCCGCGTGTCGGATAGTTGTTGTTGCAAAACAGCGCGACTGCCACGTCCGAGGCGTCAGTACTGAGGAACATGCGGCTGCTGGATCGTTATGCGCCATAGAAGCTATGTTGGTGATAACCTCTTTCAGCGACTTAAAACCAGCGCTTGCTGTAACAGAAAATTCGAATTTCTTGAGTTTCCCTCGGAGTAGGTCTGTCGGTGAAACTTGACAAGCCCATCAAAACGCCTAAACTATTTAAAAGAATGAGGCTCGGGGTAGTCGATCATGGCTTGAATTTTATCCCGCAGTGGCATGGCGCCTGCAGAGGAGATACAATGGCCAAGGAAGTTGACTGAGTCGACACCAAACGAACGCGTTGATGGTCACCCCTTGTTGAGCTAAACGATCAAAAAGTGTTCGTAGGTGGCGCAAGTGCTCTTCTTGTGAAGAGCTCGCTATTACAATGTCGTCGAGATAAGCGTAAGCAAAGTCTAAGCCGCGACAAACTTGGCTGAGGAAACGCTGAAAAGTTTACGCGGCATTCTTTAGACCAAATGGCATGCGCAGGCAATGGGATAAACCAAATGGAGTTGTCACGGCAGTTTCGGCTATGTCCGTTTCGGCTACCGGAATTTGGTTGTATGCGCGTACCGAGTCGATTTTGCTGAAAGTATTTTTGCCCGCCAGGCGGTGAGATCCACCATGTGTGGGATCGACTAACAATCGGGCGTGGTAACCGTATTCAATGTTTGATAGACGCCGCAAGGACGCCAGCCCCCCATGACCTTCGGTACCATGTTGGACGGTCTGACGGTTTCGAACTGAAACATGTGGTCGAATTAAGCTCGTGCTGCACGTAGTTTGTCTGGAGCAATCCGTCTTGGTCGTGCGCTAACTGGACCTTAACGTCGTGCGACGGTTTGCGTACCTCATTGACCTATTGAACTACACTGGGTGATGCCTCCGGGCACCTTGAGAGCTACTCCTGCCAGGTTAGTCAATGGTGAGAGGTCAGACAAACTCAGTCTCCTGGTCCTCGAGGTTGGGGGTTTGAAATGAGATGGCGTCGATTTCTGTAAAACTAAATCATTGCCACCTCCCCGCTGCCTTGCGGACAGGATTTTGAGCCAAAGGCTTTGGATGAGGACCCTAATCATCCTCCTGTCTAGGTCTGGGCGCCCTTGCAGTATCTCAGCCCACATACAAGCATGACATTTTCTCCAAACATAAACTTCATCCTTCATCGGTCGTCGCGCAGATTATTAAGGGTCGCCTTATCTGCTGCATACAGCAGGGCGGATAATCGAAAACATGCTACTACTGGCGTCTCCCTTCTTTCTTTTCCACCTTTTTCTCTTTTTCCCATCCCAACCCCCATTACTAACCTTCCTTCTATAATTCCCAGCTTAATTGACAGCAACCGAAATGCCACTGGAGTAGAACCATCTGCAGCTACCATCCCACCACACCTATCGGACGCCTATCGACAAAAGTCCCTTATAAGGCCACGGTATCCCGTTTCCATGGCGACATTCAATGTTCGCACTCTAAGACAAACAGGTCAACAGGCTGCACTCGCACGCACCTTGGACACACTGGGTATTGATGTGTGTTGTGTGTCCGAAACTAGGATTAATGACCCTAACGGGGTTATTGAATTGACTGCACCCGGCTTATCCTCTCGTTATTTGTTGCACTCATCCGGAGACGCGGATGCTGCACTCACGGGTCAAGCTGGTGTAGGTATCATTCTAAGCTCCAAGGCTGAGCCATCGTTGGTTGGTTGGATTCCGGTGAACGGCCGTTCATGTGCAGCCCGTTTGACGACATCAGCTAAGGTTGATTCAGGAAGTAGTACAAAACGCTGTTTGTTCGTGATTTCCGCTTATGCTCCCACCGACTGCAGTTCAAATACTGTCAAGGACACATTCTATCACGAACTGAATGCGCTACTACGCAGTGCTACTAGTTCAGATATTATAGTACTTGCAGGGGATATGAACACACAAGTAGGGCGTCTGAGCTCTTCAGAAGCTCAGTTGGGTGGTAAATGTAGGCTTAACTCCGAGCGGACTGACAACGGTGAACGTCTGCTGCAACTGTGTACGGAGCACCAGTTGTTTCTTAGTAGCACTGCTTTTAGATACGGTGGGCGCCGCAGTGCCACTTGGCGTCCTCCTGTAGCTGGCCAGCGATGGACCCAAATTGACCACATAGTTACAAATGACGTGGTTCCATGCTAAATTGCCGCTCGTACTGGAGTACCTGTGTCGACTCTGATCATGCCTTGGTACGCCGTCGTTTCTCCATGAACTTTACCGGGAGGTGCACCAAGCGTCCCCTACGATTAACAACTGAGAAATTGTCCCAGTCCTCGGTCAGGCAAGCCTATCAAGAGGCACTGCATACCGAACTTCCTCTGTCTTGTCCTAATGACACTGAGCTTCAGTGGAATAGGATCTCGGCCGCCATACACGACGCAGGAACCTCTGCTTGTGGCACTATCCATCGTCACCGCACCAGTCACTGAATATCCGAGAGGTCGGTGAACCTGTTGGAATCCAGAAAAAAAAACTCCCGGCTGGCTCTGAACACAATGTGACCAGACGGGCTATTAGGCGTGAACTAAAGCAGAGCCTGCGTGCTGACAAGGAATCCTGGTGGACCAGTCGGGCTCAAGAAATGGAGGAAGCAGGAGCAGTAGACAATTACCGCAAGCTCTTCCAACTGATCCGCACCACTGGTCCCAGAAAACCAGGCGTCAGTGAGACAATCAGATACAGCGCAGGTGCACTGATACACAATAAGGAGCGCCGTATGGCTCGTTGGGCAGAACACTTTCAAGATCAGTTCAGCTGGCCCCCTGCTCCCGGATCTCTTCCTACTCAGGTGATGCAGGACGAGTCATGGACGGTTAGTTTAGAGCCTCCGTCGGAGGCCGAGGTCCGAAACGCGATTACAGCGCTCATTCGTTTTCGTGCCGCTGGCCCGGATTCTCTCCCACCTGCACTACTTTAGGATGGAGGTGAGGTCCTCTGCAAAGCACTGACCTTAATCGAATGTATCTGGAAAGAAGAGAGCGTCCCGGCTAATTGGAGCGAATCGATTATAGTGGCAATATACAAGAAGGGTAGTCGCACAGACTGTTCTAACCACAGGGGTATTAGTCTAACGCCAATTGTGACAAAATTATAGACCTCGATTATCGTTCGTTGCCTCACTGTGGAACGCGAATCTCGGATTAGGGAAGAGCAGTCCGGTTTCCGCCTAGGGCGTCGCTGTATAGACTATATATTCACTGCGGCAGGTGCTAGAGCAGCGCCACGCAAATCGCAGACCGACAATAGCTGTGTTCCTCGATTTCATGAGTGCGTTCTATTCAGTCGATTGATCGATTCTGTTCGAAATATTTGCGCGGAAAGGTATCCCCACAAAATATGTGAGCATCCTTCGTGCTCTATACTTGAACACTACAGGCCGCGTCAGGGTCTACGATGTTTTATCGGATAGCTTTCCGACCACAAGTGGCGTTCGTCTGAGTTGTCCAATTTCCCATTTTTGTTCAATCTCCTCGTGGATTCTATCATGGAGTGTTCCCTTGCGGAATCTCACGATGTAGGCGTTGAAGTGCTGCCTGGTGAAAGGTTAGTTGATCTAGATTATGTGGACGATATCGTCTTGCTTTTCGACGATGTTGTGGTAGCAGCATTAACTTTGAATAGCCTGTCCAGAATGGCCCCATTATTTGGTATGCGCTTCGCACCTTCAAAGTGCAAAGTGTGACTACAGGACTACCAGCTACTTATGTCCCTTGACGCTTGCTAACGAGGAACTCGAGGTGGTTGATCATTTCACTTATCTTGGCAGCTGCATCAGCAACGATGGGCGCATAGAAACTGACGTCAGCTCACGCATTACAAAAGCCAGAGCTACCTTCTTGAACCTGCGTCATCTTTGGCGACAGAAGGGAGTTTCCCTTCGTCTGAAAGTCCGGGTATACAAGGCCACAGTGAGGTCCATCGTGCTCTGTGGTAGTGAGACTTGGCCCCTTCGGTCTGAAGATCTGAAGCGCCTTCAAGTCTTTGATCATCGTTGTCTGCGAAGCATTGCTAGAGTCGGACGGCCCCAGCGTGTCCGCAACGATGATGTGTGTAGGCGAGTACTGGATGGTGATAATCATGCTAGCTCCCTAGAACAACAGATAGCACTGAATAAGTTGCGTTGGCTCGGGCACGTGCTACGTATGCCTGGTCACCGCTTACCTAGGAGGGCCGTGTTTAGTCTGCCAGGTGTAGTGTGGCGAGGTGGACAGAAGTTGACTTGGCAGTGGGAAATGAAGTCACTGACGACCAAACTAGGTGCCGTTGGTTTGTGTCGCCTTCCGGGTTGGAGTCCACGTGACTCGCCTTGTGCTTGGCTCGAGACTTTACAGGACATGGCTCGCAGTAGACACCCTTGGCGCGTCTGCTGTCGTCTCCTAACCGGATTACCTGTTTAAATTGTGTTTGGTGCTGAGTTATCTGCGAGGTAATGTCTGATTATGACGCGAGGCAGTGAAAGCCGTATGGAAGCTGTCTCGCCGATGCCGCCTTATCTTTGCCCGATAGCCAGCTGTTTGTGACGGTATGTTGTCTACACAAGGTGTAGGCGCCTTGACCCTGAATGTTTGCTTAGGGGCATTATGATTTTCAGGTAAGTCCCTCTTTTCTACGTCTTCTTATTCTTTATTCCATAGATCATCATGGTTGTATGGCAGCGATGCATCAGTTCAAATGGCTAATGATTGAATAATTGTTTGGCTGTTCCACTCTACATTCTGGAGACAACTGGTACAAGGCGGCTAGTAAAGGGTTCCGGAAGTTGTGGTTTATCCTTCATTCTCTCATGACGCTAACAGCTGATATGTTTATGAAGCTCTTCTCAGCGTTCTTGCGTCCAGGCCTATCCATTATTCCTTCTCCGGGTCGAAATTGCACTCGAAATGGTGTTGCGTGTCGCTACTATGTGGGTCGAGGGGTTACGAGGACAAGCATACCCTGAACACCTACTTAGGTTGGGGATGTATTCAATGCACTATGGAAGGATTAGAGGGGATCTAATTCTAACCTACCTTATTCTGACTGAGAAGATTGGCCTGGATTTCTCCTGGCTAGTTAGTTCTGCTAGATTATCTGATCTCAGCGGACATTGTATGAATCTGGACAAACCGAATTAGAGCAGAGACTCGGTTATCGCGTCGAGTCATCGAGCGCTGGAACTCGCTTCCAGAAAACGATTTTATGCAATCTTCGGTTAAGGGGTTTGAGCGTCAACTAAATTCTCTTCGGCGGCAACACGAAACCCTTTTTTCTACCCAACTCCCATCTTTATACTTCGATTCTATTTTCTGTACTTCCGCTCACCATTGATATTACCCATTTCTTTCAAACGATTTTCCTTGCTCTTTACCGTCAATTTCTCTTCTTCTCTTGCGTACTTCACGTAACTGACATGGCAGGGACTGCTAATACAGGGAACGTGAGCATTAAATTGATGGACCAGAGTGTTTTCATTTTAGATCCATCAAGAAGTCGGAGCACTGCTATCAACTCCTGGATCAGCGACCCGCTTACGGGATTCCTCCTATAGTTCCAGTCCCACCTGAACTTAAACTTACTGTCATTGGCTAGCCAGTCACCGACAGGCAGCGTGCAACTAATCTACTCCGTGTTGCTTCAGAGAGAGAGCTGGCTTGGAGGGCTGCTATGGATGGGCTCCCTTAACATAATGCTCTCGTAGTTAGGAATAATGCGTCGGTAATAGTTGGCCAGACCATCATCAGCAGCATTATATACGTTCGCTAGAACTGAGAAGCATCTCAGCTACTGTGTCGCGATACATAAAAGGAAAAAATACAACCTACGAATGCCAGCTGAGCTACTAATAACGGATGGGCATCGTTTCGGAAAGCTACCAGCCGACTACTATGCGGCAACCGAAGTTTATTATGCAAAATTATAATCTAAGAAGTGCAATCGTGGTGGAAGGGGAAGACTAAGAGGGATGGGGTGGGACAAATGAACTCAGCACGAATGCCATTGAGGTCAGCTCCTGTCCATGTCAGCAAATGTGTCTAGCCAGACATGTTCATCGTCTTTCGGACCCCAACTAGGTAGCTGAGACCCTCCAACCGAGGCCAGCTTCGAAGTAAAACCCTTAATTCCTCTTGACCAAGTCAGCGCTTGTCCACCCCTCCTCTTCTTCTATCCACACCCCCAGCGCGCAAACGATGCACGTCACGAGAGCCGGTGGGACGGCATGCTTAGCATGTGGCCGAGCCATCGGAACCTGGTGCGTAGAGTAACTACAGAGCGGTTCATTTTCTTTTCCTGTACCGTAAACCAGGCGTCAACTATGCTCGTTGCTCACTTCAGCAGATGTGAGCCAAACTGCGAAGGCACCGGTGGTTCGGGTGTACCCCGTTCCAGCAAAG
>CALYDF020006710.1:0-13129 GCA_944474145.2 Dicrocoelium dendriticum
GAGCTTTGATTTCCTTTACCAGCTCGATTATTCCCTGTTGCTGACTCAGTGATTCTATTCCCACCTCTTTCCACCTTCCTAGCTAATCACATGTTTTTCGTGCTTTAGACCATTACGTGCTCAAACGGGTATCGTTTCATATATTCTTCAATTGCAGCGCGCTTCTCAAGGTCACACTTTCACCTGTCTATTCTTAACATCACTGTTACTATGGTCTGTTTCCGCTGCCGTTGCAAACCTAGTCGTGAATCATTTGTTGTATATTATTCTGTCCTCTAGAAACACGATTAATGAGTACCATAGCAATACTTCTGTCTCGAACCGTTTCTGCCCAGACCTTGCGATTATCCTAGGTTTATAGCTCTAAATAGCAATACTTATACACAATACCTGGCAAGTAACTCGATTTAGCCTGTTCCGTCGTTACACGGTAGGGGATCACCAAAACTAGATTTTTGGCACTGCTCGATCGGCGGGGTGGACCGATGCAGTGACCTTCAACTTCACCAGATTTCAACTCCATGGCTTTCTTCCTATGGGGGTACAAGAAAAAAGAGTTTATATAATCATCAAAACAGCCTTAAAGAACTGAAAAGGAACGTGACGATTGAATGTAGCAGTGTCTCGCTGGAGACGTTGCGAAAAGTGCTAGCCATTGGTACCCAGCGAAAGCCGCTCTGTAAACACAAGGACGGTGGCCACATAGAAGATCTACTTCATTACTATTTATACCCGGTAGACAAATCTCGTGTAAATATACATTTCCTAGTTAACTAATGAATTCACGACTAAATTGGTGCGATGGTGTATGGTGCTAATGGGGGTGGGGGTCTGGAGAATTCCGAGAGCATGGTCTAAAGTAAACAAGACTGTAAAATGAGAAAAATGCGCGAAAATGCTCCAGGTAGTATGATTCCATTTATTATCAAAAGCAGGCTAATAAAATCTTCCGGTTTTTTTGAACGCGAGTTATGAGACAAAAATAACGCTGGATTTCCTTATTGTTTTGAAATCGCGCACCGATCTTTCTTCGAACCCTTAGTTCGGTAAACTGTTCCAAACACAACACAAAGTACAGAGGTTAGTAGAATTACCTAAGATCCGGTAACGCAGCTTTTATCTGTGTCCGAGAGCGATGAATAGTGCAGAAGTGGGATCTGATCAGAACTGAAGCTTAGCAGTATAGCTCTTTCACATCACAACATTACACGATTGTTTCGTATTTGTTTAAACTATTCAGACAAGGCGAGTCTTTAGTGTGTGGCAATGGTTATCTGTTAACTGCACAATGCTGCAAACCTAACCGCGTCACATGTTACCCATCATCATCGCCTTTCTGTTAACCGAAAGGTTGTAATCCGTCTATAGATAAAATAGTATTGATGCGATTGATTGCATGTGCGCGCATTCACTAGACACAATCCTGTTTCGCGTGTTTCACACAACTTATCGCGCATACTCACCCTCCATATTGACACAGCACTCGGATGGCTGACCAGGCGTTAAGTCACACCAGTGTCTGTAGAATTAGTATAGAACCTAAACTGTCCGGTTCAACGTTGAGTGGATGCACGGGTCTTAGTCACGTTTGTTTTATTAACTACACACTGGGCACCCGGTAGTGTGATTCCACTTAAAGACCAAAGCAGCCTAATAATAGCTTCTGGTTTGTTGGAAGCGAGTGCCATGATGTGTTTCGTCATCAACTGAGACAGCGACAATCGCCAATGGAACATTAACCGCTCGGAACCATGCTGTATTTTTCATTGCTAAAGCGGCGTGCCAATGACCATATGACAGCGATTGCGCTGGGTTGCTTATTAACCCGGTCGAGCGCCATTTACCCGCACGCACATCGTGGTAACACCAATCCACGGGTTGCAGTTTTGTTGCTCATGCATTCACCCATCAGAGCAAAACGCATAACCGGCTTAGTCTCTCTACCCATACATCAAACGCAAACTCATAGCGGTGATGCAGCCGTGCCACTTACGCATTTATCCATTAGAACAAAACGGTTGCATTGATTACACATCCATCGTAGTCCATACATGTAGCGGTGATGCAGCCATGTTGCGCACACATTTATCCGTCAGCGTAGAACGTAATATCACTGTGACTAGATGAGAGAATTTTCGGCAAACTATCGTTTACTATATGACATCTGGTAATTTGGCGTGCTCCCGTGCCACCTAAATGCATGCGGCGGTTAAAAGACCCAGTCATATAACTCCGACCAGCTTTTCCAAACATACGGCACCTACACTTATGTTTACAAGTTACGTAGTTGTATATATTTGCTTGCATATCTACCTAAAACATATTAATTGCTGCATAATCATATATACGCTGAGTGGCGAAGTTGTAACTACCAAGGTGGCGCCCACAAAAGGCTCCTTCCGCTTCTGTCTCCAAACGTAATATGGAGGATATCTGTGGAACGCGCACTGAAACAGCTGTCGGATTTGAGCACTCGTGCTGTCACATTCCGATCTTGAGCTCACCAATCAGCGAGCCTTGCTTTGGATGCCAAGCTTGCACCCCACCAACCAATCAGCTAGCCACCAACGCAACGGAGAGCGGGCACGTCGTTAACCAATGGCATTGATCAAATGAGCAATAGTCCGACCTGCCTTCCCGCATTTCCGGACTCACTTCTACCCGTTGACTCGCAAGTAATACTAGAAACAGCGTACCTGTAGACCAGCTCGCTCACCGTTAACTGCCTGTTCTTTTGCACTTGCCCTTAGTCGTACTGTGACGCAATATACCGAGAGTAGACACAATTTCAAATGCCATACTGACTTCCTGTCAGCCAATTGCCTCTAGACAACATCATCAAACCTCCCGTTTCGAGATCACACAGATTTCCGCTTCGCGGAACAAATTGTATCGGCAAAGCTCTCTTCTCTTTCCTCACCTCCGGCGTAAGTATTGGCGTTTTCTTGTACATACCAGTAAAATCATCAGGGTAGCAGATAAAGGAAATAAGAATGACAACTACACAAACACGGTAATAAGACAAAAATTGGTAGATGGCTGCATTTCGTATTGTTTCCTCAGTACCATTAACAATAACCAGTATGTAAGTATATACTGAAATACGCGTGTTACCGGATAAGCATGAGGTGAAAAATGAATGACGGAAGTTCCACCCCTATGTCCACGGCAGTCTTAAGCTGATAAATAATTGCTTTTGACCACACAGAACAGAAGAACTGTCTGCCATTCTTAGACATCCTCATCAGTCGCAGGGATACCTGGCTCATTAACAGTTTTATCTACAGAAAAGCAACCTGGTCTGGCCAATACCTGCACTTCACCAGCTTCATACCAGTGCGGTACAAGCGGACCCTTGTTACAGCATTAGTTAGTCGTGCCACACGAATTTGCCCGGCTGATTGTCTAGCCGACGAGCGAGAGTTAATTACAACACTCGTTGCAAATGGTTATCCACGTAGATTTATAGGGAGACACAGCCAACAGCGAGGCCCGAAAGACTTGGTGCATACGGCAGTCAAGAAAAAGATCTATATCAAGTTGCCTTTCAAGGGTGACTTAACTGTATTGAAAACCACGAAACGTTTAATCTCTGCTACACAGAGAAGTTACTGTGCTGCTCAGGTTGTGGTCATCAATAGAACCTGTAACTTGCCGGTGCATCAAACGAAGGAAGCTCAACCGATAGGGGCAACTCACACTACATATACAAATTCGTGTGCGACTGCGGAGACAGTTACATAGGCAGAACAACTCGGTCTTTGACTTCTCGAATAAGGGAACACGTGCCAAGGTGGGTTCAACGTGAAATTAACCAGCATCCCTGTCCCACTGAAGTTCCGTGCTTGCGCAAGGCGCCAGCTTCCTCAATAGGTAAACACCTAGTGACTACGCTTCACTGGATAGACCTTGGATCAGCGTTCACACTTGTATTAAGTCACCCTAATCCCCGCTTCCTCCGTTTCGCCGAGGCCGTTGCGATAAGCCGGATGAAGCCGGCCCTGTGTGTTTAAAAGCAGTTGTTTATCAGCTTAAGACTGCCGTGGACACAGGGGTGGAACTTCCGTCATTCATTTTTCACCTCATGCTTATTCGGTCACATGCGCATTTAAGTATATAATTGCATACCGGTTATTGTTAATGGTACTGAGGAGACAATACAAAATGCATGCATCTACCAGTTTTCGTCTTCTTACCATGCTTTCAAATTTTTGAAGTGAACTAACTGCTTTAAATTACACAAACGCATTTAAGTTTGAACAACGTTCCATTCTTTCTTTATCCTCCATGGCTTAGTGCTGTCGTGCAAGTTTACGCACGACTTGCCTTAGTCTTAGTTCATGTGCGCTTTTGGTGGCTAGGTCTCGTTAGGTCGCAACACTACAAGTTCGATTGACCACCCAGCACGCGTGAGGCACTGTCTGCGTGGAACGTTCGTCTATTTAGGCGCGTTCGGTTTGGTATTGGACGATTGGCGGGGATCGGCATTTCTTACGGTGTGAAGGCAGTTTCACACAGCGGTTGCAATGTCCGGTGTGATGACGCTAACCTTGCAGAATCCGCTTTGTAACAACCTTAGCGAAATCTATATTCAGCGCAACATTATAAATATTGAACAGCAGAGTACATGGTGGTTTGCTGGAAATCAAAGGCATTATGTGAGTCAGAAAAGTGTATCTCACGAGCCACTTCACACGTCATTAGACATTACACCATATGTCTTGACAACTAACCCACAGTGCGTCCAAACGAAAGCATGGGAGAACGGCCCCGTAACAAATGTTATAAACACAGTTAACACATCCAAGCTTTTGCTTCGGGCGTCACTCCAAAAAGATTTATCGAAGAAAGCTATTTCCGCGACCAAGGTGATGGAAAACTCTAGTGTACGCTCAGGTGGTACTGTGAAGTACATCAAAGCGTCACTGTGGGCGCAATTACACCTTTTAGCTCTTTTACGTTCGTCTAGAAACGTATCGCCATATCCAATAGGTCACACATGTAGTTAGTTACTTATAGAAACAGCGCATATGGAACAATGGAACAATGGTGTATTACGGGTAAAAAAGCAATACCTGTTGGTAATATAAAGGTAGCATCTCCTGGTTGCAAAGGCTATGTAAGTGAATTCTCCGATGTTTACCTTCTCACTTCATCCGCCCACGTACATTTGTGTCCCCTTATAATAACCTACCCCTACAGATTCGTGACCTTCTGTTATCTGCGCTTGATTACGAGAAGCGCCTCAGCTCGTCGTGGCACAATGCTGACGTCACCGGATTGCCTGAGTACGTTGAGTAAAATACTAATAAAAAGTTTCATCTTATGGTACACTTAAGAAGTAGTTTGCAAAATGCTTGTAAGTCCGTTGCATTTGTTTGTCTGACCCAACACACACGCGAAATACACACATAGCGCCACAGTTGGATACCACACTCCGCTCCATCGTACTGTCCCTCACCTGTTTCCCTAGGTAGCTCGCGACTTCCTGCGTCGTTTCATAATCAATATACAAGAACAGCGTGTTGCATAATGCTCTTTCGTCTCTTCACCCTCGTGCCTTATTTGCTATCACTGGGAACGATACTTGCTGATAGCCTATTGCAAACATTTCCGGACTGTTAGCGTGAGCCGGTCACTCTCGCCACATTTGTGACCCCGACCGAGATCATCGCACGGCAATAATTATTCTCCTTTTCACATTGATGAATCTAATCCGAATCGTTCCTCCATGCATTCGAGTTCTTGGTTGGAATTTTATTCCTGTTGTTGGTGATTCCATTCTCATTTTCCTGGTCTATTCCTTACAGTTTTACATCCAGGTTTCCATGAGTCTTTATTGTGTTCTGAATTCTGGACGTTGTTTTTAGCTATATCGAGGACGACCTGACTGTGCAGACAGTAACTCTGGTAGTTCATCAGGTTATGGAGATAGACACTGCGTTATGGTTCATGATGGTAGAAGCTGAAATTGCTCATGGATCTCATGGTCCAGCTTGGCGATCTCATTGTGACAGCTGACTCGTTTATTTGTATAACGCTCTGAAAGAGGCCGTAACATAGCAATGGAGACCTACAAACATGTCTCGTATGCAGCAACATTTTACCGGTTTGCATTTAAGATACAAGAAACCGTCGACATCCTTGCTGGAAAAGCGTCACTTTATAAGACGTTTCAGCGTGAAGTATTTGCTTCAGGAACTTTGGCTAAAAAGTGTACATGCAAATGTGGCGGATATGTAATGCCTCGCCAACTTTAAACGGTTGTCAGGACGCTCCGAAATAGCAGACGGTGTGCTGAAACCACTTTCCGCTTCGTCTAGCATTATCCGGCCAACTGACTCGCCTCACCAGGTACAAAGGTCTCTCTAGTAAACAGCAGCGCAAGCATCTTGTCAAAAACGTGGGCACTAGAGTACGAAATATCGGCACCAAAACGATAAGTCCAACGTTTAGGTCTAAACCAGCAGCGTAGTTACACGCCGTTAGCGTAGTCGCACTTGCAGTACCACAGGACGAAATAGTTACCGTTGCCACGCACGTTTCCGTAACTCTACCAGAAAATGCATTAAACCTGGTATATATACATCGAAAAATAAGTGCACTGAACAAAGTCATGAAAGAGGTCGTCAGAGTCACAACCAGATAAAGATCAAAGAAAACGTTTAACGGATGCTCACCAATAGTCGCCTAGAACAAGCTGATGGACAAATATTGGCGACTGACGTCAGTACTCAAAATACGGTAAGTCGTCAATTCGTCAATTTGGATCATGTTCCTAGTCGACACCGGGGCGGAAGGTAGCGTGATCCCACCATGCCATAACGAATCGACTAAGAGGCAGGCACCAAATCTAAATAGATAAATAAAAGGCTGAATTTTGATTTCATCGAGTTACACTAAAGCAGACATGATCAAGACTGCGAAGGCGATTATGTTTCGCAACAGGCAAGTTGTTTTGCATGAAATGTGTTGCTAGCACAAGTTAAAGAAGTAACTGAAATTTGAGATATATTGGTCAGGAACAGAATCGTCAATAAATTGGCGATATTTTGTGTTCAGTTATGTGATGTAGAGACCAGCATTAAAAACGTATTATATGAAATGGTGACGGAAAGTCCAGATAAGAAAGCGTCCTTTTAGTATACTTAACAAACTTTAAATTTAATAAAATGTCGCTTTCCTAAACTTACCCGTGTAAACTTGTGGGCACTGCTTTGATGCAGAGGTAAGTCACTTCCGCCACGTCACAGTATTATTAAATATGTCGCCGACGGAACGCATATCGCAATTTTCAGCAAGTGTTCACTCACCATCGATATTAGCCATGGAAGCCAATTCCCTTGAATGTTTACGGTCGCTGCTGTACCATTTGCTATTCGCAGTATCGATTTCTTGCATTATTTGGCTCATGTGGTCGATATCACTCAGCGAAAGTAATTGACAAAATAGCGCGTCTTTCCATCTGCGGAGTCATGACGCTTTCCTTAACTTTCTCTCCCAATTATCCTTTGATAAAAGCTGACATGAAATTTCCAGCATTATTCGCGCAGATCCCATAGTTGGTTCGCCCAGTTAACGCTATTTTTCCTGGAGCAAATAACATAACGCATCACATATGAAACTGTATTCTACCAAGCTCCGCTTGACAAAGACGTCTTGCTCCAGATACATTGAAGGTGGCCCAAACAGAATTCGGGAAAATGCCCGAACTTGTTATTATCTGCCCATTCGATCATCAGTAGGCTTCACCTATTCACAAAGTGCCAAAGAAGCTTGGTGACTGGTGACCGCGTGAGGATTATCGATTTGAACAATCGCACCTCCCCTGACAAGTTGCACTTTCCGCACAACTTAAGCGGCAGATCCGCGTTTAGTTTTCGACCTAACGAGAGCTGATCACCAGATTCCCCTCGAAGAACGCGATCTCCTTAAGACAGCTGTCAATACGACTTTTGGACTGTTCGACTTTCTGCTGATGACTTTTAGCCTGCTAAATGTCGCACAAACCTACCGAACTTTCAACCGATGTTACACGCAATTTAGTTTTCGTTTATCCTTGTTTCTAAGACCTCTTAGTAGCAAGCGTCCACAAATCAGAACATCTGAAGCATCGGAAACTGCTACTTCCACGCCTTTGTGACTGTTAAACTAGTGTTAACTTCACTAAGTGCCAGTTAGGTAAAATATTGGTTGATTTTCTGGGTGAACGGATCGCTGCATTAGGTATCGAGGCTCTTCCCGAAGAAGTCGATGCAATCAAAGATTTAGTCAGGAGTAGGGGCTTTTGATATAAATACTTGAAGGTTCTTCGCAGCCAGTTCCAAATCAGATAGCCGTCCACATGCCCAAAAAAGCACTAGAGTGCAGTTTTAGCCTGCTGCGCATCATCAGTAGTGCGTATCCAACGGATCCCTCAGGATTTAAACCCACGACCACCAGCAGCATGCACCGCCGTGGCCCCCCGTGGTATCCTCGTGGCACAGTGGCATATGCTGCTGACTGGCAGTGCAAGCCGCTGGTTGTCAAGGGTTCGAATCCTGAAGGATCCGATGGATGCGCAAAACTGATGATGCCCAAAGTGCTGAAAATGCAGCCTAGTGTTTTAGCGGGCACGTGGACTACTACCTGATTTGGATCTGGCTGCGACCAACACTTAAGTATTTATATCTAATATTTACCTGTGCATTTGAGTTTAAAAAACCCAGAAGCTTTATCGGAGTAATAAACTAATACCGATGTTTAATACTCTATTGTTCAAAGATAATGCAGTTACTAAATGAATTCTCCGCCTGAAGATATCGTACATATATTTCCATGGATTCCGCTCGATAATCCTTCGCAGAATTGAAAGGAAATTGCAAAAACTGCATTTGGACACATAAACAAACAGAGATAATTTCTCCTCTAGAACGAGATGCTGTGTCGAAGTTGACGCATTCAACGCACGAACACAAGAAGAAGTTCAAAGACGAGCTGGAAAATGAGCCGTATATTCACGAAATCACATTTGGTTATACACTTTTGAAGACAAAATGAAAGGAAGCTACTAAATTACACCTGCGCCAACAAACAGAAGGAAGACGACAAATGCAACGGGCAAATAAGCAACTG
Source organism: Dicrocoelium dendriticum (assembly GCA_944474145.2). Classification (NCBI taxonomy): domain Eukaryota; kingdom Metazoa; phylum Platyhelminthes; class Trematoda; order Plagiorchiida; family Dicrocoeliidae; genus Dicrocoelium; species Dicrocoelium dendriticum. The sequence goes on from CALYDF020006710.1 coordinate 9,115, forward strand.
TGTAATCAAGAGCGAATCGCATATGTCCTTAAAGATAGCACCATGGGATCCCAAGCGTAAAGTGAACATCCATTTACGGTGACGGGCACTGGCCAATCAGAAAAACGAAATGTAGCATTTAACGAATGTCACGAAACAAACGAGAATAAGCAAAACAGACCCGAAAATTAAAATCTAGTACGATAATTGTATGACAAGTAGATATTCCTTTAATATAACCTAGTCGAATATTGATGCAGATGAAAACCAACGGAATGTGTTCTTGCAAATGACACTACTGAAGAGGACACGATGAGCGTGCATTAACAATGACGTGTGATTACCCATCGGGCTAACAAAGTGCAGCATTAAGCAACAGTCAGGAAGTAGAAAATAGGAAGAATACCGTATGTCTATTAAGCTCTTTCACCAAAAGTGTTTGTCGAATACCTGTTATCCTAAGAAGAGTTGCTTTGAGCGAAGCTATATGAGCAGACTTTCAGCAGTTCTTTAATGGCTTTTGGCAACCACCAAGTCGCTTGTCCAAACTGGTCCAACTCTCTGAAACCCGATCCATTACGTTTGTGCGAGATCTTTTTGCAGTTTATTTCACCATTCGCTACTTTCGATCTCTTACTTGAACGTAGAGTCCACGAATATTTTACAGACCACCCCTCTATTCTCGGCCATAGGCTTATCTTCAGACAATTTCTCTCAGTGAGATCCGGCACCTAAACTAGATCCTACAGTTCACGTCAAATATATGGCGCGTCTCAGGTTCCTAAAACTGTTTTAGACGCCGTGTTTCGAGTAAATTTATTTACCCCTGGTCACAACCAATTTAGCAGCAGTTACCGCTGCTCAACAGGCCCTCCGGAGTTTGATCAAGTTTGCACGTCCAATTCCCCCTTGTCCGACCAGTTTCGTTGCCAAGCTCCGAAAGGTTCATTTGTTCCGATGTCTCGCAAAGTTATCCGTGTCCTATAGGTCCGTATGCTTTTCGCCGTACTTTTTGATACACTTAAGAAGTTATCATATCCAGACGTTTGCGGCTCGATAGAACTTGTCACGCAGCTTTTTGTGTGGCGTACTGTCAAACCTCACCTCAGCATTAAGCAACAGTCAGGAAGTAGAAAATAGGAAGAATACCGTATGTCTATTAAGCTCTTTCACAAAAATTGAATGTCAACTAGCTAGTATCCCAACACCTCCCTCTCTTAAAATGAGTTACCTGGAGGTCACATAAATCTTCCGACGCGGATCCACCTGGACAGGCTGCAAAAATCTTCTTGTTCGCTTTGGCTTGTCCCGGGTTCAATTTTTCAAACGCTCCATGGGAAGAACTTCACCATCTGCAGAGATACTAGGCTTGCCATTGTCCAGCAAATCATTGGCGTCAAACCCGTTGGCTTTCGGAATGACCGCACCATGCGTATACAGTGGCTTCAACTAATTGGCGTGGCGTCGCCATACCTGTGTACCAACTTGAACATCATACATCACATTGCCTCGGCGTAGCACGACTCGTTCTGCTCTGAAAGCAATCCGCCGTCTTGATTAGCAGCCGCAAACACAAAATCGCTCACTTTTAAAATCCATTTCTGTGCCTCATACCGCCTGTTGTATTGGGACTCCATCACTGATTTTCTTAATTGTAGAGGCGGACGCTTGGCAGTCAGCAAATCTAGCTTAGTTCTCAGTCTTTGACCCATAAGGGCCTCAGCTGGTGATTTTCCATCTGGTGAATTAGGATTCGGAGTAACTCGATAGTTCAACAGAAACCGGGCCTATCTTTTGTTCAGCATTCCCCCTTCTTTTGACTTCAAGAATGATCGTTTAAGAGGATCGACAAATCATTCCGCTTAACTGTTTGACTGCGAATGATACGGAGCAGTCCTCACATGCTCGATCCCATTTTGTGCGCAAAATTCAGCAAATTGGCAGGATGCAAACTGTGACCCGTTATCCAACACGATTGTTACTGGTAATCCGTACTGACTGAAAACATGCCTCATCTTAAAGATTGTGTTGTTTGCCGACGTACTTTGCATTGCGACTACCTCCGGCCACTTACTGTAAGCGTGAACAATAACGAGGAAATACACTCCTTCGATTGATCTTGTGATCACCACTTGTATGCGCACCTAAGACGATTCTGGATTTGGCCAAGATTGTAATGTCGCACGTACCGATAAGTTGGAGCTACTGATGCATCTAGAGCACGATCAGCCAGTGTCTTCAATTTAGCTTCCATCATGGGCCAAAACAAGTAGTTGCGCGCAAGTGCCTTCAAGCGAGCGATTCCTGGATGGACACTGTGCAGTTTCCGTAACACGCGTGCTCTGAGTATTTTTGGAAGGACAATATGATCTGCAAAAGAGAGGCAGGAATCAACTTCAGACAAAACTTGCGTCGTGTGAAAAGCTGAGTCAAAGCTTCTTTCGGACAATTCTTTGGCCAGCCCCGTCTGTGTAGCTTAATACTTCTTGCAGCAATGCATCCTGTTCAGTAGCTTGCTTAACCATCGTGCGATTCACCAATAAATTTCTCACGGCGTCATGTACCATGTAGGTGACATTCTTTCAGGCTGCGGTCCAGACAATGACGGCGTCTTCCGAGTCACGCCTACCGGATAGGGCGCCCGCTTGCTCTATTGAATCAGTAGACAAGTATCATATACTGAAATCATATCCCAAGAGCAGAGTTGCGCATCGCTGAAGTGGACTGACCGTATACGCCGCAATGCCCCTATTGGATCCAAAAAGTGCCAGAGGCGGTTTGTGATCGGTCACCTAACGTGAACCGTCGACCATTTACCATCTTATGGAACTTCTGCACAGCAAAGATGATAGCCAACGTTTCTTTTTCAATCTTACTATACTTCTTCTCCTAAGCGGTCAGCACACGTATAACATTTGCTATAGCCTTTTCGGATCCATCTGGAAAACCATGTGAAATAACAGCACCAATTCCATAGCTTGAAGCATCCGTGGCCACGATAATTTCCAACTTCGGATTAGAATACGTAAGCAATAAGTCCGACTTTAGCAGAGAATTCAGTTGCTCGAACGACTGTTGACACTATGCAGACTATTTCCATTCGACGTCTTTCATCAGCAGATGGTTTCAAGTATGACGCAGGCGATGCATGCACGGTAGGACTTCACTATAGTGACCCACTATCCCAATGAATGACGTAGAATTGTGATATCCGATGGAGCCGGTAAGCGGTCTATCACCTCGATATTTTCGGGATCGGGTCGTCGGCCGGTTTCGTTAATCACGAAACCAAGGAACTTAATTGATTTCAGGAAAAATCTGCACGTATCCGCTCGTAATCGGAAACCATAATCTTTGCTTCTCAGCAGCATGTCATCCAACCGTTAAAATAATACATCTTGCGTCGAGCCCCTTAAGTTGATGTCATCCAGGTAGACTGCCGGTCCAGTTACACTTGTCACCATGACATCCATGACTTGCTGAAACATTGTCGGTGCAGTTTTGACTCCAAATGGCAAACGGTTATACTGATAGAGACAGCGATGCGTATTGATTGTTAAACCCTTTCTGCTTTCAGGTTTAATTTCTAACTACAAATAGGCGTCTGCAAGATCAAGAGTAGCAGAATACTTCCCTCCGTTCAGCATTGCAAACACGTCCTTAGGGAGTGGAAGCGAATGCTGATGGGGTCCCCAGTGCAGCATAGAGGCCGGTTGAAAATTCTGCAGACAAACGAATAGAACCGTTCGGCTTCCTGATCACGACAAGAGGCGCAGCCCACGCTGAGTGATGAACATGCTTGATCACTCCGATCGTCTGCAATCGATCAAGTTCCTGTTCAACTAGTGCTTGGCATGCATAAGAGACAGGATGCCTGGGTCGAAACACTGGTCTGGCCTCCGGAAGAAGAGTACCTGCAGTGTCCAAGTTCCGACTGGAAGACACACACATATTCCGTTGAATGCTGTTCAGAGATGCTTTGACACGGAGGCGTCGGTATGAATGTATGGTGCACCGTGACATTCCTTTCAAAACA
>CALYDF020006711.1:0-13134 GCA_944474145.2 Dicrocoelium dendriticum
CCTGTGTTGGTGTGTGACAATTGGAAAATCGGACTTCCGAATCGTAATTGTGTATCAATCATTTTGTGAGTGGATTGCGATGCGCAATCTCAATGTGCACCGTTATTCTCATTAGAGAGAACCTTGTCCGATTCGGTCAATGGGACCATGTCGGATGAAGCAGGTAGGCGGTGTCCCAGCTTCGCCCGTCTCTCTATTAGCTTTCTCAACTGCCACGTTATTGTATCAGCGTAGGCTGTAATGACCCCCAGCAAAACCAGTCTAGAGCTATAGCCTATTGTTGCAACATATCAACTACTGAGGAGTGGGCCGATTACACGATGTTCAGGCCACATTGTGGTCACGATAATGTAACCGAACTGCGTACGTAGCGGGTGATTGTGTAAGCCCTTCTCTTGACATGAGTGCCGTTCGCCTCGGTCAAAATCGGTGACCTATTTTCCCCTACACCCCTCCCCTCATAGGAATTCGTGTGTTTTGTCTGGGTGTGTGGACCGACCTATGCAGCGGTACCACTATTGGAGCCGAGCATACGATAATGGTTTCACTTAACCCAACTTAGCTTTATTAGCTCCGTGCCGCACGAAACGACCAAAATGAGTGACGAACAACAGGAGAGCTGGTGTCCGACGCGACGGCATTGCAGGCGAACATCATTTGCGCAAAGAGAAATTCTCACAAAACTTGTGCTGGTCGACGGCAAAACTAGTCGGGAAGCCGTTGAAGTCGCCGGTGTTAACGCGAGTACGGCAAGGAACATCATTAATGCCTTCAAGCGAGAAGGCTCAAATACACAGCGCACCTGCGGTGGAAACAATATGGAGAAGCTGACTCCCAATGTATTGCAGCGCGTCGAAGAAGCGGTTGAACGGCACTCTGAGGACACGTTGGTGCAGTTGCAGATGCGTCTGAGAGAGAATGGGACAAACCTATCAGTATCCTCTGTCTTCGACGCCCTCAGAAGACTAAAGATAAATCTCAAAAAGTGTCATTACGAGCTCGACCGAGTCAACGGTGCCACGACAATCGCTAGCCGACAGGCGTACGCTCTCGAGTTCTCGGCACATGCACCTTTTAACAAGGAGAAATGCATCTTCATAGATGAGAATGGTTTCAACCTTCATCTGAGGCGTACTCAGGCTCGCTCAAGAAGAGGGACGCGTGCGAACGTCGTGTTACCCACAGTCAGAGGTCGCATGGTAACCCTGATTGTTGCAATGAATAACCAAGGCGTCATCCTTTCAAAGATCATTAACAATGGCACCTGCAATGGTGCGAAGTTCTCAGCGTTCGTCGAGGAACTGGTGGCGCGTATAAGCTGCATAGTGGAGATGAACGGCGCGTGGCTGATCATGGACAATGCCAGGATCCATTTGCCTGATGAGCTAAGGAGGATCCTTGGTTCGTCTTATCACCTGCAGTTCTTGCCGCCCTACTCGTACATGCTAAACCCGGAAAAACACGTCTTTTCGAAGGTGAAAGCGTCGGCGAGACGCCTGCTTATTAACCCCACACCTGAGCAGACGCTGAGCACGGTCATTCAGGACAGCGTTGGGATGGTAACGCAGCAGGACTGCATGAACTGCGTTCTCAATACAATGATGAACCTGACGAAAGCGACAGCCGGACAACCCTTCGTCAACTGATCTTTGCTATGGTTACTGCCTTATTTTTTGTTAATACACCATTTCAATTTCAAAATGTGCGTTTTCAATATTAACAGTTGGCTTAGCGTGTAAGAGCAGGACGGTCACCGAGAATTCGAGAGCGTACGCCTGTCGGCTAGCGATTGTCGTGGCACCGTTGACTCGGTCGAGCTCGTAATGACACTTTTTGAGATTTATCTTTAGTCTTCTGAGGGCGTCGAAGACAGAGGATACTGATAGGTTTATCCCATTCTCTCTCAGACGCATCTGCAACTGCACCAACGTGTCCTCAGAGTGCCGTTCAACCGCTTCTTCGACGCGCTGCAATACATTGGGAGTCAGCTTCTCCATATTGTTTCCACCGCAGGTGCGCTGTGTATTTGAGCCTTCTCGCTTGAAGGCATTAATGATGTTCCTTGCCGTACTCGCGTTAACACCGGCGACTTCAACGGCTTCCCGACTAGTTTTGCCGTCGACCAGCACAAGTTTTGTGAGAATTTCTCTTTGCGCAAATGATGTTCGCCTGCAATGCCGTCGCGTCGGACACCAGCTCTCCTGTTGTTCGTCACTCATTTTGGTCGTTTCGTGCGGCACGGAGCTAATAAAGCTAAGTTGGGTTAAGTGAAACCATTATCGTATGCTCGGCTCCAATAGTGGTACCGCTGCATAGGTCGGTCCACACACCCAGACAAAACACACGAATTCCTATGAGGGGGGGGGGTGTAGGGGAAAATAGGTCACCGATTTTGACCGAGGCGAACGGCACTCATGTCAAGAGAAGGGCTTACACAATCACCCGCTACGTACGCAGTTCGGTTACATTATCGTGATCACAATGTGGCCTGAACATCGTGTAATCGGCCCACTCCTCAGTAGTTGATATGTTGCAACAATAGGCTATAGATCTAGACTGGTTTTGCTGGGGGTCATTACAGCCTACGCTGATACAATAACGTGGCAGTTGAGAAAGCTAATAGAGAGACGGGCGAAGCTGGGACACCGCCTACCTGCTTCATCCGACATGGTCCCATTGACCGAATCGGACAAGGTTCTCTCTAATGAGAATAACGATGCACATTGAGATTGCGCATCGCAATCCACTCACAAAATGATTGATACACAATTACGATTCGGAAGTCCGATTTTCCAATTGTCACACACCAACACAGGTTGATGCGTATGGGCACTGCACACCAACTAGGCGAATGTCAATGGGGAGAGGGGAGCGTAGTTCAGAACTTCGGTCGCTGCTCACGATCAAGCAAATGTTTTACAGTGTAGCCCGCTGCTTACACAATGCCGGTGTATTAGCGTCATCACAATGTATATGCTGAACATCATTCAGCAGTCTTACTGCTCGTTTCTTACCAACAAATTGGCGAGTTGCTACTTAGATTGCAACGTGTCCAATTTGTTTTGCAAAATGTCCACTTTGGTTTGCAAAATGTCCAGTTTGGTTTGCAAAATGTCCAGTTTGGTTTGAAAAATGTCCAGTTTAAAGTGAAAATGGTATATATATATATATATATATATATATATATTGACTCGGTTCACCCGTCGAAGGATCATACCTGTGAGAAGTTTGGCGGCGATAAAAAGTACTGTAACGCCTCGATGATTTTCGCGCAAAGTCCTTTGATTGTTTTGAAGGTGAGCACACCTGTTGACAGTCGTCAGTTTGTAGACACTTCTTCAGGGTCTTATGTCGTGTTGCATAGAGCAGCAAGTTTATCAACAAAGGGTCACCTCCATCTTTCGGAAAATATGGAGCAAGGTCGTCGGGTTTAGGAGCTTTGTTTTGTTCCAAAGCGGCCAACTCGTGATGAATCTCTTCTAAAGTAGGAAATGTGACATCAACTTCCTGCCTCCGCGCAGGCGTTTCTTTGAGCGACAGTCGCAACAGACCTGCTGAGCTGATCATCATAATGTCCTGCCTAGCGGACTAATCTACGTCTCTGTGAATGGATCAACTGCCCATCAGCTATTTTCTTAGACCCGTGTTCCAGATGAACTGGAACAGTATTCGGCTTTTCCCAATATCATTGATTTTCCCCAGTGCTCCCGATCGATTGGAAGACTCCTTGTCAGACGTCGTTTCAGGGAGTTACGGACACACCGAAACTCAGTAGCCAACGGAGCACGTTTTCGTGCATGGACCAAACTGGTCGATGTTTGGGATCTCCAGTCACAGTTGGGTCGTCTCAAGTTGGACGCACAGCAGAAGTCAAAAGCATTATTCAAAGCACACTTGAGACGATTCAGTCAGGGTTCGGCTCCAAACCCCATTCAGCACTGACAGTTGGTGGGATAGTTCGCCATGATATTGTTGCGTTGCGGCGCTTGACTAAAGCGAACTGGAGCATGGTTGGCATCCAGACACACCCACTAGTTTTGCTGACACTCCTAAACCGATGTGCGCTACCGTAGCTGGTGGAAGTATGGCCCATTTGAGTGCAGATCATCGAGAAATTCAGTGGGTGCCAGGTGACCCAATGTGAACGTTTGTGCTCGAAAGCAGTATTGTTATTATACAGACTGGGTTCGACACAGTTGTTGGAATCGATCGCCATTGTCTGCTCGGTATGCATTAGCCCCGAAACGGCGTCTCTGGTGTTTTTCATATTTCTATAACGGCTCATTTGAGTATTTACATCACAAGTAATAACCACAATATCAGTGTTCTGACGATAGAAATCGCCTTCCACCGAATGTGCAGTCAGTAGGAGCATAAGCTGAGGTGATGAATAGCACATTGTCTTGAGACTTTGCTTATTACCCCTAGTAGATGTTCGAAATCGAACCGCACACATTCCACTGTTTACAAGTATCCATTTGAGTAGATTACCGTCAGCACGTTTGCTTTCCGTTTGCCATTTTTTCCACCCACTTCACAAATTGTCTACTGTTTTTATGGTGATGTATTCTGATACAGAACTACTTTATCCGGGCGTGAACTGCTTGCTTACCAATCAGACCTGTTGGTTATCGGGATCTACCTGGACGACCAGCATTCTTTCGCTTGGTCATCGACCATCACTTGTCACTCGAGTACTGTACGTCTACTTGCCATCTATTGATACGTCTTCATTGCTCACATTGGTGCCGCGTTGTTTGGATTTTTTATTCAACTTGCTTGTACTTGGCAAGCGAAAAGCCGTAGTTTGTGCTTGCTTGTTCTCTATTTTAGATAACAACACATTCGTCAATCAGACATCGTCGTTATCATCCGGTTCATCGGACCCTCCCATCCCAACGTCATTGACGAGACCTGTGATTCGCTTTATCCGCCGCTCCCCGCTTAGTTCCTCCGGTAGCAGCGCGTCGGTGGATCAGAAACCCACCTCCATTGTAGATCCTCCGTGCTCAGTGGAAAATGTGACAGAACTGTCTGATTTCAGCAGACAATCGGGGCCTACCACCGACGCTTGCCTTGTCACTGAAAACGAGTGTATACCAGATGCACCCTGCTCACCAGCTTCCACGTCTTGTCCATCATCTGATGTGTCTTGCAAACCATCTGATACGCCTCCGCGAACGTGTACGCCGAGCACATCTCCAGCGTGTTTCACCGTAGCTGTTCCAAGTTCTATCCCCAGTGAGGAGTCTGTATGCACTGCACCGATCTCCCCAACAAGACATATCTTTCCCTCTCCACCAACAAGCGCATCCTCAATCTCGTTTGACATTGCTCGACATTTACCCCCTCCGACAGAAAGTTTCGTCGTAGCCGCGCCAACTGGCCCTGTTCCATCCGTATCTGACGACAACAACCGCACACCTGCAGGCAGCAAGCGGAGACGGTAAGTACATGTTACCCTAAATCCTTACGTGAATTGTTTCTGTTTCATTTGAGTTAACTAACTTCTAGATTATCTACGACATTATAAGGGATCCGTATAGCTCGGACTTTCATTGTCTAACAGTCCGTTGCCAGGTTCATTGCAGTAGCTGCTCTACCTCGCCTTTACTATTGTGGTGGATAAGTACGGACGTTGTTTGTGGTTTCTTTGCTCAACTCAATTCAACTTCTGTTTCGACCCATGATTATTTAATCCTACACTTATTTCCTTCAAGGTATGAGGATTATACGGGGAAAGCATGCATCTTTTCATCATCGCTACCTGCACTTCTGGTCGTTTTAATTCGGACACAACCGAGGATGAACCCTCATCAACCGACCAGCCTACTTGTTCATAAGTTACTTCAGATGCTGTAGTGTTAGTCTGTTATCACCAACTCGCTAAAGTAACTAAAGATGCGCTGTATCTGTCGCGGCACGACTTAACCACAGCTACCGATACCGAAGAGCGTATGGTGTAACTCCGTGAGCACACAGCTGTCCATTTCATGCACATCCCAGGCACATGTCAATTGCACTCTTCGCTATAAATGACATTTTCCGTGCACTACTAAATCTCCTTGCCTGACGCTTGTCAAGTGTCACATATGCCGATGGTCAGATTTCTTAGCCCCAGACTAGCTGAAAAATTTGGAACATCTCTCTTATTGAATAACCGCGGCCTGTCACCGTCTAACATTACCGTCACCAATGATCTCTGCTCTGTTGCCGCTCCTTTTCAAGTCTCCCCGTTCCATGTTAGGCAGCATGAGATCTAGACTTCGCCAACCTTACTTATGACGGTACTAGATCGTCTTTCAGACCCACAATGCACTAATATATTGACCCTTGAATTCATCGTTGTTAACTCGGCAAACAGGCTACACTAGCTCCTTATCTGACCTACCTCGAGGTTGATGTATACTGTATTCTCGAAACACGCATACAATGCGGTGGCTTCCTAATGCACACCCAACTACTTGGCTTAAGCTCTAACGACGATAACCATTTCCTTCGCCTCTCCGGTGATGTCGATTCGTTATCCCGGGAGCCTGACACTGTCGGAGCGGCACTATGCAGGAAGCTTGAATCCATTCTTATCTAACTTACTCCAATGAACAGCCGCACGAATGCGGTTCGACTTGTTGCCCCGTCAAACCTACTAGGCAACCCGTAACAGTGTAGTGTTTTTTCGTTATTCCCGCAAATGCCACTGCGGCGCGCATCTCAGTAGTCATCAACGGCTAACGCCATCTTTGTCTTCAATTTCTTGCTTATATGGTCAAGTAAGTGTATCTCATGCTGGTTTCCAATGGCGTACATCTTCGGACGGACTACTTATCCAATACTTAACCTCTCATAGGCTGTTTTTCTCTTGGCGGTCATCGAACCGACAATAAGGGCCAGTGTGTCGGCCCGTAGCCTAGAGGTAACGAGCTTGTCACGTAATCTTGCGGCGTCGATTCGAATCCGCGTAGGGGTGGACATCCTCGCGCTATACTCAACCCGCTTGCGACTAGTGGTGGTCTCACGGCGACGGAGTGTCGTTACGGTGTACAGCGGACACTTATTATTATTATTATTATTATTATTATTATTATTACTAACGGCCAGTATAGTCTGTCACGTGCCAACCGGACTACTTTTCCCAGCTTCTTCTCCTTTCAACACAACCTTCGCATTACTCCACGCGATATCCAAGGCCCAACATGCATATGTTCAGCAGTTCGCTTTAAACAACAAAACGCATGACTCATCACATACCATCTTTCGCGCCTGGATCGCATACATTGATTTGAACATGCTTCTCCTCTACCTGTTGGCCATTTGTCTGGGCATGTGTTATTTTAGAACGCTGCTGCCGTTTAGGTGTTGTCTCAGGTAAACCAACCGACAATTTGTACTCTAACCGGGATGAGTCATGGGGATCAGCCACATCTGCCATCGGAGACTTTGTCCAATGTGTTGCATTTACGGTGTCCTTGGCGTCGTTGCTTGTAGTCTCCTGTTTCTTCCACTGACTTCATTTAACGATTATATATTTTTCCTACAATCATATAAACTTTTCCCCCGGAGTATCTTTTTACCTTTTTTGCTACTTACTGTTTTTCCTTCTACAATTAGAGCGTCACTAGTCATAGCAACTGACGCTCTTGCACGTCGCAGCTCTACTCGTAGTCGGCCATCTGAACTGGATCTGACTGGTTTATTTGTCGTTGGACCGGGAATTTCAATGACGAGACTTTTTGTTATCTTACTATACAAGCATTTTCTGCGTATCACTGTTCCATTAGGGCCAGAGATTTTTTTGAGCACTACAAGTAATTACAGAACATGATCACTGTGTTTAGTGTGGCTTCTATTGTTACTCACCCTTTCATATGCCAACGCACTTGTCGATAATTTTTTCCTTTATGTTACGCCAATTTCTCTATACTTTTTATCAGCCAATTACATCCATAGCACTTTCAAATTCCTTCTTAAGGAAATTGTGTTTCTCCGTGGATCTCTCACGATGGTCCCTAACACTGTCCAATTGCATCCAACGGACGCATACACTGCCACAAGATACGTACTGTTCGTTGAGTGACCGGGTCCAGATCAGCCAATAGTAGGATAGATGAATACACAGGGTGGGATGCTATTTGCTGATTCGGGATTGGTCATTCAGTGAACGGTAGCATTTAGAACAATGGCATAATAGCGATGGAAAAAGCTACGACTTGACAGACCCCGTAGGAGGATTTGTATGAACTACCTAAGTACAAAAAGAAATGAAACGCACATCTGTGGACTCACCATAATACCCACGTTAACGTACGAGTAAATTCGTTTACCCTGATTTCGTGGGGAATAGTGAGCACAATGTTTGTCCGCGTCTTGTCGTCACTCGATAAACAGAAATCACATCAATTAATGCAGTTGGCGCAATGCATTATCACTTTTCAAAAAGGGGTAGCGTGGGTGCAGAATTGACAAAAGTCGAAAGAGCGTTCTAGGGGGGTAAATCCCAACACAGAGATAATTCCATCGCTGTTCCAGCCGACTGTATTGGGTGGACAGTTTCAGCTGGGGACCCCCAGTTTCCTGTTGCGGCTAAGTTTCAGAAGGTGGCGGCGAGCGTACTTGGGGTTTTTTAAGATCTCGTGCACCAGAATTAGGTCGCTCTGTAAACGGCGATAACTTCCGCTGTGCACTTCTAAAGTTTACAGTTGCAGATAGTATGGCAGGTGGAACGATCCATTTACATTTTTGGTTGCCATTCACTATGCGGTCTCTAGTTCAACCAGATCGCGCCTTAACCAGGATTGCCAGGTCTGAATCGCTTACTTCACATGGCCTCGCATACGCATTGAGCATTTGGGAAGTGTGGAGGAGTCGAACCGCTCGAACACCCTCCATAAGAGACCAAAATGTTGCTTCACAGTTTTGGACTGCGTCAAACAGCCGAGGTTGTCTGGCATCACCACCCCAAGGTCATGCTCCTGTGAAGCGGCCTCCAAGATGTGGATTTCAAGCTTGTATTGCGTTAGTGGGCTTGTGGCGTCCGTGCACGGTTTGCACTTGCCCGCGTCGAACGAAAGTTGGTTTGCCTTTGACCATTCAAAAGCTCGGTCCAAGTCTCGTTGTAGCAGATCATGATCTTCCTGACCTCCGATTGCCCGCCATATCTTTAAATCATCGGCAAAAGCAGGAATTTCAACTGGATGGAACACACAAGATCGTTAATGAAGACCAAGAATAAGCGCACCCCCAACACTGGCTTTTGTGTAACACCGCAGCCCACTACCATGCGATCAGAAAATGAGCCCAGAATCTGAAGTCACTGATCCACCCAAGGACAGGGTTCCCATCTCCGCATGTTTGCAATCCTTGGAGAAGCACTTGGCGATCTAAGCGGTCGAAGGCTTTAGAAAAGTCGCGGTATATGACATCAATGTCAATCCCACAATCGGCCTTTTCGGGGTAATTATACCCTGTTTACACACGCTAGAAACCTGTTGTTCATCCAGGTATCTTTGGAAAAATATCTTAATGGCTCAGCTATCCTAACAGCTGCCACCCGCAATGTTTTCGAGGAATGTTGTCAACTCCTGGGAAACTATGTGCGCAACAATAACAGCTTCCTCAATACGGTCGCTGAACTGAAAGTGATGTGTTTAACTATCCACCTCTGGGGAATAGGACAGGTATGTGACGCATGTTGGTGGTGCGTTGAATACCGAAGTATATTGTTGCGCTAGAACATTGGCTGCATCCTCAGCGGTTTGAGCACATCATTTCGCTGAGATGAGTGGGGGAACCTTACGCTTCACTTTCCAGAGGCTGTTCACATGTTTGTACAGAAGGTTGTTAGCGCAAAACTTTACCGCTAGGCTCTGCAGGTGTACTAATTTGTCCCCACGAACAAGTGCGGTACAGTGATCATGCTGCACTACATAGTTGCTTCAGTTGTCAGGGCTATGATCCGCACTACATACGCGACGCCTCGTCTCTTACCGCCATGCTTTTTCGGGTTTTTCTCCGATCGAGCGATAGTGCTTTTGCAGAACGAAGTCGTCTGTTTTCCTATGCCCATTTGATCAGATCACTGAACTCGCCAGCAAACCACATCTAAGCAGTATCAGTGGAACAGTCTTCCGAAAACTCCACGGTGGCGTCTCCAACAAGTTTTGTGTGTATGTCACAGTGTGCTTGTTCGAAACAAGTCACTATGTTCTTGTGGATACTCCGCATAACACACATAATAGTAAAGTATTATTACGTGACCACTCACCCCTCAACGGCTCTGCATCGTTGGCTTCTTACCCATGAGCTCTTCGTTCGTGATCACTAAATCAAGCATGGATGGTTTGTTTCCCATTCCGAATTGGGTGAGCGAACTAACATGGCTAAAGAGCGGAATGCTTACAATAAGCTCTTGTAGGTCGGCCTTGGATTATTCTCTAAAGGATGCCACAACTTCCAAATCATGAACTTTGAAGTCATCTGAGTTGAGAGCATGATTTTATCGTCGTTGCAGGACTCTATCCAGTGCTAAAGTCCGGCGGAATCCTCTCCGGGATGGACATTGGGGACAGCAAGTAATTGCCACAAGGCAAGTGTCGTTGCATCTCAGTTGCGGACTGCACCAGAGTGAGTCTATGATCAGCGTTTTCGGCTCGTTCACCGGTTCGCACTGCGGTAGTGTAAAAGTATCTCACTACCCTTGCTGGGGCGATGGTGTCGTAAATGGGACATAATATGTATCGCGACTTCGGCGTCAGTAATTTCTGATTGCAACCAAGTTTCATTTACGAATAGGATGTCCCACGCATGTTATGCTTGACGTAGCCGCAGTTCGGCAAGCTTGTTCATGGAACTTGTACGTTTGTGTACATGCAATCAAGTTTCCCTGTCCTTAGCAATGAATCGTGAGATGCGTATTTTAGGTAAAATGTTTCACCGACCGGTGAAATGTCGGCCAGCAATCATTTTTTGGTGCAGCGCTGATGAAGTCATTTATGTCAGATCCAGGGACCCCACCATTACCAGCCTGCTCCTCTCTTTGTATATGATGTATGGGATGTGTTCACTAGTTTCGACGACTAACTGTTTAATACTATTCGAACCGTTGCCAGGAAGTAACACGATTGAATTGCTGCTCTCGTGTGTTTACTTAGGGGACGCTGCTTTGATCCGGAACTCGGAAGATAGACTGCTACGACCCACATACCAGCACTCCAATACCATTCTTGACATTTGGCTGGATTAATGCACCAACTTCACAATCCTTTGACCACCTTCTTTGTAACTTGGCGGTCTCCGCAGCGTCGTGATTGCGCTTCGACATTTCCAAGAACAGGTTTTCGCGAATGTATTGTCACTGTTCCTGCTCGTGGGTGGTCGCCTCGCGCTCAGCATGTCCTCTAGCCTCGGGAACACCGTATACAACGATGATTCTGGCTACGGATTCTTTCTGGTATTCTTCCAACTCATGCTTCACCTATTTGCGCTCGCTCCACGGAATATTCGGGAAGATGTGGATGAAACATGTCCCATTCCGGAGGTGAGGTGTCGACAACAGAACTGTTTCTGCTTCATCGGCGAAGTCAATACAACTCGGAGGAGTCTCAGTACACCGTAGTGCTCTGCGTTAGGGTGAATGGCTTAGCTACAACACCTAAGTTATCACATATGAAGTTCCGCTGGTTCACATCATCGAGTTGCTTTTCTTTTGAGGAATTTGGCATCGGTTCTGAAACGTTTACAAATTACCGTTGGTACACTATGTGGTCTTTTCATAACCAATTGTGCAGCTCGGGTGGAGCTGGGGCGCACCGCCGATAGAGGCTGTGTAAGTGCAGTTTCTTTATTTATTTTGGATCCAGTGGGAGTAACTGAAAGCCTAAGTTTCCTTTTGCTTTTGGCAGCAACCGCGTTCCAAGCGCTACTAGTGTCGACACGCTTCTGAAATTTCGGAACAGATTGGCGAGTAAACGAGGCTTTGGTCATATTTATTCCAATCGGACTAGCGGTGGTTTTTTCAGGCGTATTTGGGCAGTTGGTGGTACTGATATTTTAAAGCGCCACCCAGGCTTTCTCAGTTTCGAAGCAAAGCCTAATGGGAAGGACTGGGATCTAATTTCTGTCACACTTTCTCCTACTGATACGGTTTTGGTTTTCCGCATTTGTTCACTCGATGCCATCGGTCCTTCGTATTTCCGCGATAATTAATGTGCAATCCTTATTACTGGGATGACCATACATACTACACAGAACCACAGATAATCTGTGTTGTTTCATCCAGTTTACTGTGAGGTTAGAATACTTGGTATGTAACTTGCCGAGACAATTGGAATACTGGGTTCCTGTTCATATATTTTCGGGCATGAAGGGAAGTCACCTACTACTTTCCCTCCGGTCGCCGTAGAATGGGCTTCTTTTACATGGTCGTTACAAACCATTGCGTCAATTAATGCTTTTCAGGACAATGGCTGAGCGCGTATGGTTGCCTGACGGTCCCTTGCGCGCTGAATTGGGCCTATTTTCAAGGTCGACACGTCCGGTGCGTCAGAGGGCTTGCGGGGTAGGTTTAAGCGGCTGCGTCGTTCGCTCGAAATTCGCAGTGAGGTGTAAATAAAACGACTGAGCGTTAAGGGACAAAAATTGTCCGGTCGTCACTTCACTTACCGTCGATGGCTCATCGTATAAATCTCGAAGTTGACTTCCGTTTGGGTTCACAAATGTGCATATATTTATCAAATATAAACTATTTCCTAATTCCTCTATAACATTATTCTTATTTACTCATCTCATAAACCCTCATCATATAATCACCTACACTTCATTATACTATTCACCCTTCCATACATCAATAAACATCATTCAACCCAGTTTCCAACTCCATTTTTTTTTTAATATATTCCTTTTATCTCTTATATAACTCCTACACACAATCTTAATATTTAATAAACAAAAAACCTAAAAAAAAAAACCCAAAAAAAAACCCAATATACCAAACAAAAAAAACACAAAATACCACATAAACCCCCCAAAAAAACAAAAAAAAAAAACCACAAAACCAAAAACCCCCCCCCCCCCCCCCCCAAAAAACACTTATTAAAATTTTTTAATTTTACCTATTCCCCCCCCTTAAATTAAACTATT
>CALYDF020006712.1:0-13142 GCA_944474145.2 Dicrocoelium dendriticum
CTCTAGTGCCAAGGCGTCAATCAAAGCACGCTAAAGGGCGCAGATTTAGCAACAGGCGTGAATCAACCAGGCGAGAGCAGGCCGCACAGCGTTACATGACTTGCTGAAACTAATGATAGAAGTGCTCCAAGGTTATGCATGCATTGTTGGAGAGAAAAAAGGAATCTCAATCGCTGAACCGGATTATTTGACGGAAGCATTTCCAGTTAACACTGCGGCTGGTGTAGTAGGAAGGAGATAATTTTTTGGTGGCCGTCTTAACAGTGAAGAGTATCATGTCGCGGTCGCTACCAGGGATGTACTCTGAAACGTCTCACTCTCTGTTGGCCATACCTAATGTAAACATCACGTTAAATGTCTTCGTCAACCTATCTCGCCTAGTAACCCACTGTGTTCAACCAACTTTGACTGAATACATAAAAACTGTGTATAGCCAAGTAGATCTGGAAAAATTAGTGTATCTTCGGTATGTTAAAATCACCTACAATTGTGCCTTGTTTGTGCGTCAATTTCGATGCAAAATAGAAAGCTGAGGTGATACGGACGACATTCATAGTTGATGAATTTGTCGGATTGCGGATAGATGCAAGTAAACCGAGGCTCCTAAAACGGAGAATCAGAGAGAATCAGGGACATTTGCCAGCGGTGGATATTCAAACCGTTCAGCTGTACATATGTGATGCAGTTGCATGAGATATCCTTCACCTATTCTTTTACAGGGATCTTTACAAACACGTGTTAAAAGAGTGGTAATTTGATTGCAGTCTAATATATCAGTGGGGTACCACGTTTCGGTAACGGTGATTGCTTGCAGCTCGTTTAAATTTGCAAGCATGCTTAAGAAAAACTGCTTGTTTATTATCCATCTGGCGTCAATCAAAAGTAATTAGAACATACCATAAAAATGTGGAGTCAGCGTTTGCGTCATTGTAGTGTGAGTCATTGTAATGGCGGATTATTTGAGCTGTGAATATGTGTGGGAGCATTGGGAACTAGTCCTCGCGAGTAGGGGTAGTGTGCCGTCCGCGATTGTTGGTATACCTTGTGAAATGAGGTTGATCTATCAAGGATACATTTCGGTTGATTTTGCGCTGTGCTTATCTAGTCATGTGAAGAGATTGCAGAAATAACGGGCGCATATCTTTGGTATCTGCTGTGTATGTAGGGAGTTTGAATGGCCGCGGTTCCATTCATATAGATATGTATAGTATAAAAGTGCTACTGCAATATCTCCTGGCACAACTCAACAATGTCAGCCACACGAGCGCGTTAAAGCACTTTGTTTCATGATATCACTGTAGCCGTTTATATAAAGTGTGAAACCGAAGACGTAGAAACTGTGCTCCGATAAGCCTGCTGATCATATACACCACGTGCCTGCTCATTTTCGTTGCATTCCGCATGAGCTGAAGCGTAGAAGAATAAAAGTGACTTCTTACGATCACATGGATAGCACCGCAGTTGTCGCGTACTCCCTTAGTTCATGGACGCTGTGACTGTGACGGAATTTTTAAAACTCGTGACAGATTGCAAAACGTACTACCGTCCAAGCACTGCGCGTCGTGATAAACCAAACACCTGTTCAAAGTGAAGTCTGGCGGAGATCAGCCTAGTTGTCCCCTAATGGAATACAAATAACAACGTATGAATTAGACACAGGTACTCCAGGCCGATGATCCACACCAGTCTGGAAGTCACAAACGGCTCACAAAATGGGACCATGTAAATGATTATGAATGCAGATGGAACCTGTCTATTACATCAAGTGAATTCACTGTTAGCCTCAAGGCTTCACCAATCGAATCACTCGACAAAGAAGCACATTGCTTTGCTACAAAAACTCCAGTATTGCTAAATGTCACATCGTCGTCGAAGGCACCACGGCAGGGCCAATAAATAGTGGCGGTGCACGAAGTTCACTCGGGTAAATCAGGTAAATGCGGAAACCAGCCATACGCCATACGCCAGCCATATGCCATACCGACGTCCTTGCAGCTTGTTGTGACTAATGTACAGCGGGATCCGCGTTAACCTTGACATGAAAAATTATTACAGGCAGCCAAGCAAACAGCCATTTTTGCGCTCAGTATCATTATGATAGCTTAATCTAAATTGAAATGTTCGTTCCTCGCCTGAATGGACGCTTGATTGCCAGTCAAACCCGAAGTCGCTGGCCCCCCATAGGACAGAGAGAAGACGAAACGGACGAGCAGAGCAAAAGGAATGAATTAGTAAACCACAGCGTTCATTATAAAGGTAAAATGGAAAGTTCGTGAATAGTATAATTAAAGCGACCGTGGAAAAGTCTGGAAATGTTAACTTACATCCAATAAGGAAGCTTCAACCTAGCGTTCATTGGCCGCTTCTCCTGGTTGGCTTTCTGTTAGCCCCAATCAGGGCGGATGAATTTGGAGAGCCGGCCGAGGCGATGGGTTTAATTGGCAATCAAGCGTCCATTCAGGCGAGGGACGAACACTTTAAAAATAATCTACGGAAAGTGGTGCTGCAGGTGAGGTTAAAACGGACTGTTTGCTAGTATTTTTATTGGTGGTGTGCCCCAATTAATCATACGTGATCTGGAAATCTATAGCTTATACTGACTCCAACGACGTATTGTTATCGGTGCGTTCTCACATTGTTCACACAATCATCAAATGATACGAGGGATGTCACTAGTAATCCCTGTGTTTGTTATTGTGATAACTAGTCTATGCCCCGTCGCCATTCTCTTTCAAAGTAATCTCTCGATATCCTTTTTTAGGCTACCATATCTCCCACCATTACCCTCTATACCTTGGATTTACATCGGTAGGCCCCTTGAATCTACAGATGGTCTGTGTATTCAAACAACTTCGTTGAAGTCTATACACCCTAGACATCTTGTAATCCTGAACACCTCGTTTGGCACACCACCAAAAACAGTACTAGCAAACAGACCATCTTAACCCTCCCTGTAACACCTCTTTTCTTTTTACAAACATTCAAAATTACTCCTACAAATACGACCTATATTGCATCTTCTTACAAATGTGTCCGTCTCACTAATCCCCATTTTGTTTTCATCACTGAAACTTGGTGTAACTCAGACATAAGTGACTGTCAGCTTCAAGTTATTGGTGACCACCTGTTCCAAAAACATCGTCTGAGCAAACGAGTTGGGGATGCACTAGCTACATTTGAAATTATATCGCAATGATGCCTATTGATCTTCTGGCTCTCAATGACCTAGGAGATTCGTTGTTTAGCAATCTCTTCCAGTGGCGTTCTACTGGGTTGGGTCTATAGATCATCTAGCGCTACCAATCACTATCCTGAACAACTAATTGATGCCCTCAACGCTGCCTCAAATATTTCCTACGAACATAAGTTTGAATGTGGAGATTTAAACTTACCGTATATTGAGTGAAAGGTGCTAACCCTTAAAGTGTCACGGGGCCTCACTGAAGTAATCCACAGCATTCAGATCAATTGTTGGACCACAAGTTAATCAACCTACAAGAAGAGCCAACACATTAGGTCTGATATTTACCATGGGCATTCCGTCATTGCTCGGCACTATTAACAGCCCATTAATGGGCTGCGACTGCAGTACTGTGCTATGCAGCATGAATATTAAAATAGCAAACAAACTAGGGGTGACTGACGAACCTACTCGTTGCATCTAGCACATTGAATGGATCATCTCAAGGTCACCATCACACACGCGTGACGTGTGTGTTCCTGGATCATTTGGATTATTCCCCTCTATCCTCTCTCCATCTTCTCGCATCATTGTCACTATACGCTCATTTGAACCGGATTTACCAGCTCTACATAGTGATCCATATCTTCTACGATTAGAGGCAGTTCCATCACTAAACTTTTTCACCGGCACCTGTGATTAAGCGCAAGCGCTTAATTCAATCATATTGAGCCGATTGCCTTTCTGTGTGACACCATTCGATACAGAATTCTCGAGACAGGCCGAAAAGCCTAAGCTTACTCCGATTCAGTGTTTCGCAACACAGCTGTGAAAGAATCTGTGATCTATCAATCTGTGTTCAGCGCTCTGTTCAGGTTCCGGTCACTCGCCATTCCTTGTGACCTTGTCAGCCAGTGCTCCTGCGTAACCCATCACACGGATCGCGCGACCACGCCGACTACTCATTTGACATTGCAACCACCACGCTCGCCTGACCGATGTGCGCCGCTCTCACAGCTGTAAAAGTACAGAACGCTAACCAACCCACTGAGTCAAGTAACGACACCAAATTGAATGGCAGAAAGGCGAAATCGAAGAGACTCCCATCGAAAGGCATTTGCGGGTTAGGAGAATGTCATCGGGTTGTAAAAATCGGTCTGGCTTGTTCGCACTGTTTGGAATGTTACCATACGAAATGTGCAAATGTGTCCCAACAACAGTTACGGGAGCGAAATAGCTCCCCAGATGCGTTTTGATTCTGTACTGCGTGTTCCATCATCCCCCCGTTAAGTGCTTGCTTATTCTAGCTGAGAAATGCGACCGGTTAATCAAAGAAGCAGAGCAGAGGATAAACAGTAAGATTACTTCAATGGAAGCGACTATGGACCACAGAAGCGTAGCGGCTGCTAAGCAACGGAATGCTGAACAATCCGCTACCCCTGAACCGCAATCAACCACCTCTCCATCTCCGTTGTCTTCTCCAACTTTGGTAGAACGCCGGGCAAAAACAGACTGTACCTACGTGAATCAAACAGTACACACGGCAACAAAAATCCGGCACCATTCAAAACTTCTGGTTAAGCAAATTTCACTAAACCTGATATCTAGTATTAATAAGGATGAAGCAGCCAAACACAAAACCTTGGTACCTGTAGCTCAAATATCTCTTGTCGAGACTAAGCCTCCCGGAATATCGGTTACATATGCAGAGATTGCTGCAAAGCTCCACTGAGAGGCCGCTGTTGCGTCCTCTCCCATTGTAAACACCGTTAACGCAAATAGAGAGAAAAAGAGCAAACAATCACTTGTCAACAAGTCAAGACAAATGAGTACCACGCCTTGTAGATCGACGAAAAAGGGATCCAACAACAGTGCCCGGACTGTTGTATGCTCAAATGTCCCTGAATCTACCGCCATCACATTGCGGGAGAAGTTATCAGACGACCAAGACCAATGGAATTCATTGTGTATGCAGAGGAGTATCAAAGCCAAGCCCATAAACTTGTTACGAATTACTCGTCATCCGAACTCGCCACACTATGGTGAACCCAGACTTATTCGAGTAACTCGAGAATCCTCCACCGACGTAGAAAACGTTTTGCTCTCCGCAAGCGCGCTAAAACACGAATCCCGCAGGATGCGTATCTATCCTGATGTCCCTTGGAGCACGCGACAACGAAAACGAAACACCGAAGAGGGGCACAGCAAGCAAGACCGCCTAAACACAATCTTCATACATGGCATGCCAGAACATCCTTTTAACGATGTTCAAAAGACCGGAAAGCACGATTTATAACAGTGGCGGTTCATTCGCGAAACACTTTCTTTGGATAAGGTTGTGGCACTATCGCTCACCAGGATACCTCTATCACCAAATTATAGAGGATGCGGTCCTAGAATCTTAAAAATTGTGGTTCATTCAAAGCAACAAACAAAGGATGTTTTGGACCGATGGTGGAGAAATCGGCAATATCTTCCTTCCGAATTTCGGTTAAAGGTCGAAAACACTTTGCACAGCTCAAATATTAAAGTAACTGAAGCAGCAAGCATACCGACGAATGTACAGAAGCGTAACTTGACTGCCGCTTTAATTGACTCTGACGTAGGTCTAAACGTAGGCTGGGACGCACCTTGGCCGAATCAAGTTGCAAACGAGGTGTCATTGACCCATCAAAAAACGAGTAACTGCCGAAATCCCATCGGTCGGCATTCTCCCACACTTGACAGCTTCACCTCTCTGCAGGCTTCTAGAGACCTGCTTGTATACGAATGCTCAGGGAGTTTCTAACAAACTGGCTGAACTGAAAGATCGCCAAGATTTCGGCTTGTATCATTTTATTGGTATCACCGAGACATGGTTGCACACAGGGATGACGGACGCTAAAGTTTCGCTACCGGGCATGTCGCTGATCCGGAACGACAGGCACACAAAAGGAGGAGGGGTAATCCTGTATTACCGAAACGACTTAAAATGCGAAGCCGTGGAGGATTCAGACTCGCAGTTCCCTGATAATCTTTGGTGCCGCTTGCAGGTAAAAGGCAGGAACGCTTGCCTTATTGTCTCGGTGTACCGCGCCTCTAACTCAACACCCGAAACCGACTACCACCTAGCGACTGCTTTAAGATGCAGTTTACAACAAATGTACACTCACATTCTTACCATGGGTGATTTCAACATACATTGTTTAGAAGCCCCTGCCACGATCGGAGAACAATTCAAAACCGTTTTGCAAGATCTAGTAACTACTGTTCCTCTTTACAACCACATCGCTTTGCCCACTCGGTTCAGAACTGATACCAAGCCATCTGTGCTGGATGTTGTCCCTACCAACGAGAAGCATATGATTGATTCGTTGGTTTTGGACTTCCCGTTGGGTCGCAGTGATCACGCCGTGATCAGTTCCAACTTCGACTGCTATGCAGAATATCTGAATGATAACGATGATACTGTGCGGACCATCACAAGGTACGACCGACTCGCCCAGCTAGTCAGCGCCACAACATGGTCTTTCCTCGAAGAAGAACCCCCCGGAAGTCGCCTGGCTCGAGTTCCTCAACAAATTCAGTCAGCTGCTTGCACAGGCTTCAGAGATAAAAGCTTGCAATAACTGCAAGTACAAGCTTGTATTCTACGTATCACTACACTGAGGATGCCACCTCGCATGGTGGTGAAACGTTTGCGATAAAACCGCCAAGCTCGGAGAACAAATGAACAATTGATTCATCAACCCGAGCCACCAGTATTTCGAAACATTTTAAGCGCAAATCAGTTTCTTTCGTTAGGAGCAGAACTCGAACATGGATGACAGTGCGCAACGCAGCATGGCGAGTGTACAGAGAAGCTTTGGCACCAGAAACTTGGGACAAGTACGTAGCCCAACGTAACCACTGCACTCAACTGTTAATAGAAGACAAAGCCGCCTATCAGCAGAACATCGCAAAACCTTCAGTGCTAACCACAAACTGCTGTACAAGCACGTAAATAGCCTACGAAAGGTGAGGCAAGGATTTCCTCCACTCAAGACGGCTGATGGCCCAACAAGAACGTGTAGTGCACCGGAAAACATGCTCTTTCTGTATCTTGTAACATTGGATTTTATGGTTGTTTTAACCTTCGAAACGTCCATTTGTTTAACTGACTGCACATCCGTTGTCACAAACCGTTTTGGTGAGTTCCACGCTGCACGTTTCTCGCTCTCTCTGATTAGCTTTCTATTTTTGTAGCCTGTACAATATACGTTGGGTTCAGTTGCCTCCGACTTCTATACTGTCGTATTTGATACGTCTTACGTGTCATTGCTTACCGACTAGTATCCCAGGCTCCGCCCAACAAACGTCTATGGAAGCAGCAAACGCGCTGCACATGCAATACGCCCCCACGTTTCAAAGAGTCTTGCCACCAAGCGATCTACCAAGCTTTTTATTCTGCTCACCAGGACTAACCCACATCAATTTTACCGCAGAGGCTGTACTGCAAAAGCTGACTTCTCTACACAAACACAGCTCGCATGGTGTCAACACCATTCGTCCAGAGGCATTGGGAGCAGCAGCAAGCCAACTGGCAGGACCGTTTTCTCCAGCACTGCTTAGACCAGAACCAAGTTCCCGCCATGTGGAAGCTTGCAATAATAATCCCGATTCGCAAAGGTGGAAGTAGAACTGATCCCTCCAACTACCGCCCAGTAACCCTTCTGCCCATACTCTCCAAGGTCATGGAATCCATAGTTGCCGATGCGCTGGTTTGCTATCTGGAAAACTGCAACCTCATCACCCCTGAACAGCACGGTTTCCGTCGACAGCGGTCATTTACAACTAATGTACTAATTGCACGCAGTACTTGGACCGAGGTAGCCGACGCTGGAGAAGGTGTTGATGTGATCTACCTGGATTTTTCCAAGGCTTTCAATCGTCTAGACCATCGGATACTACTATCCAAGCTGAAGCATTACGGGATCGGAGAACCTCTTTTAAGCTAGATCGCTAACCTTCTATTTCAACGGCAATTAGTGGTCAGAGTTCGGAGCTCTTTATCGGACCCCATACAACTCGAGTGTGGTGTGCCTCAAGGCTCGGTTCTAGGTCCACGTTTGTTTTTGGTGTTTATTGAAGACCTTGCACAGGGAATCGCTTCAAACTTCCTAATGTTTGCCGACGATATCAAGATCTGGCGCAGGATCTAGGCGAACGCCGACCAACATGTGCTTCAAAGGGACTTAGATACAGTGTATCAAGGGTCGACCCAAAACCTATTGCATTTTAACGTCATTAAAAGCAAAGTGCTTTCCATCAGACACCAGAGCAGCTACTCATACCGACTCGGAACGGATGTACTGCAACAATCAACTCTCGAAAGTGACTTGAGTGTCCTGATTCAAGATGACTTGGGTTGCTCCAGGCAATCCGAAAAGGCCTCGAAGAACGGGAACCAACATGTGGGGCTGTTGAGACGGGCGTTTGGACAAATAAACGGCTCCATATTTCGACAAATGCTCAGTGCGTATGTTCGCCCCCATGTCGAATATGCAATTCAAGCCTGGCATCCATGGCTGAAACACGGTCTTAATCACTGGAGCAGCCACAACGCCGCGCATCTAAGAACGTAATTGGAATGCGCAATCTTTCCTACCAGGAGAGGCTGCAACAACTGGGATTGTTCAGTGGAATCTATCTCATACTACCAGGCGACCTGATTATGGCATAGTTGATTCTGCGAGACCCACATCATGTGTGCCGCCCTTTACTGCAACCCAGCAGCAATACAAACCTGAGGGGCCGCTCATTAAAACTCGCAGAACAATACTGTCGTCTGGAGTGCCGCAGAAATTTCTTTTCCATTCGTGTCTGTCACCCGTGGAATGCTCTGCCAGTATCGATCGTCTCTACGTCGACACTAACAATATTTAAAAGACGGTTGGAATATGCACTCATCCACTTACACTTTGTTACTCAACACTACGTCTCCATTCTACACCTGGAGTATACCATGGAATTATTTGTTGTTAACCGTGGATGCTGTCAATCTAAGGGGATGGCATGACTGCAGCGAAGCAAACGATAAGTCCTTATTTTCGTATTTAATGTATTAACTATTTTACTATCCTTATCATCACTATTGTTATGATGATATCCTCACCAACTATCCAACGGGACTTGTAAAGCGACGCTTCTTAACCCATATAAATTCATTGTTCATTGTTCATATTTGACAATCTCCTCAATACCCTGAATTAGGACCAAATTTTCTTAACACAGGATCCAACGTTAACCACCAAAGAATTTATAAGCAATCTTATTACCTGTGCCGACTTAGTAGCACCCACGCTGTGGAACAACCTCCACAACAGTGGTAGTCAACGCAAGCTATGCTTAAAAACTACCACCAAATAGAAGAATCTTAGTTCCCAATATCGCAACACAATAACTTTACAATATTACTGCAAATTCATGGGTCTCTGCTGAAACTAAAACCAGACACTGCAAGCGGAAATCACCGAAGTAATCGAAGCGCTAGATATCCGCAATGAGTACGAACTGTGGTGAAACTTTTCAACAGGAGGAATTTAAAGCAGTATCATCTATTCCAAAGTTGATAATGAAAAATGACTCAACAACTGATGACTTTAGACAAATGTGTGAAACATTGGACTCAGGCTATGCGGCCTCATTCAATATAGCCATCAGTATGTGCCCTCCTCTTCTAAGACGGAGGAGAGATGAAGAGCTCTGGTGTATTCCCGTGAACCTGAGTGATGTTCAAAAGAGTCTACTCTCCATAAGACCGTCATTTTAGCCAGGGCACGATGGTGTTCCTCCAGCTGTCATCAAGTAGGAGGGCAAAAACATACCTGTGTTGATGTCAAACTTCTTTGCCTTAATCAGCGGATATTTCCCTCCACAGTGGAAACAATCGGTGACAGCACCAAAGCACAAAGGTGGCACCCGATCTGCGATGAAAAATTATCACCCTGTTAATCATACTGCGGCAGCAACACACAGGAACGAATTGTCAACAATTGTCTCGTTCAAGTATAACCAAGATACGACCTGATAAACAACGTACAACACGGCTTTCTCACGAAGCGATCCTGTTTAACTTGTCAAAGGCAAATCTTCGGGCGCATAACATCGGTGGCCGTCAGTGTCATGGCAGTTATTTTCATTCAAATAGACATGCACAAGGCCTTCGATTGTGTGCCACATAAACCTTTGCTGTCCGTCCTGCATTCTTATGGCATCAGCAACCCATTGATAAGTTGGTCTACATTTTACCTAGATCGGAGACAGAGCGGGTAAATAGGCCAACAACTCTGCTCCTAGAGAGAAGTTACAAGCGGACCCAATATAGCAGCGCCGCCTGAGAAATAAGCTAGTCCTTTATATAACATTAATCATTGCCGGGTGTGCACTAATGGAAAAGATTTTAATGTTCGAAATTCCCCAAGCTATCCCACAAGAAATAGGGAGTATGCACTACCCTTTAAAACTGGGAACTTAAAGTTCCACTCTAACTTCTTCCTGTTAAGGTATACTTAAATATGTAAAAAGCTACCATTGAAAGTAAGGGCAAGTGAGAACCTAACCAAATTTAAAATAAACTTGGGAGCTTTTCTCAAGATGCAGAACCTAATAAAAACATTCGGCCTTCAAGTATCTACAGATGTGTTAATTTCATCAGGTCTTAGTAATATATTACCAATAATGTAAGTTCAGTACAATTTAGAATAAAATAATTTTATACTCAAAAATACCACCTTTGAAGTCTTACTTATGGGTGGAGAAACAAAAAAAGTGTATCACCTGCTTTATTTTTCTTTTGCATATTATAAACATTCTACTGTCAGGACATCCGGATCATTTGCATCACCTAGTGCGTATTGAAAGTAGTAGCAAAATCATTACTTATGCTACCTGCTATTCTAAACTTCTGCAATATTTTATCACGCTTAATCATATTGCATCCCATAATATATCGAGGCTCGCTAATTGACTACTTATTTCGTTAGTATTTCTACCTCCTAATCTAACTATTGCATCCTATTCTCCTGTTATTCTGTTGGTCACGAGCGGGTCGATATTCTAAGATGCTGGATTTATGCTTCTAAGCAACAAGTATTCTGACATCAAAAATCCCACTGATGAATATAAAAAGCGCGCATACATTAAAAAACAGTGCAATCTGAACTGCTGAACTCACATGTAACGGCATATGACGCCAAACGGTGCTCCCGGTCAAAATACACGCAAAAAAGTATTAATGACGAAAGAGCTGACTGGTTAGAGTAACTAACACAGCAAAAAATATAATTTCACAAATAATGAATAAACTCGTTATTGGCCAGCGTGCTTTTAAACCACACTGATTCATGACCAGATAGGGCGTGGAAGTGCGGATGAATACTCTGGAGGGACTACGCGCATGGAAGTAGGTCACCGGGAGACGGTTCCATGAAGGCCTCTATTACTTCACTTGTTCTTTCTAACCCTTCTTCATTCTGCATTTAATCCGTTTTGCTCCTGGTTCCTAGTTACTCTATCTCTGTCGTCTTACTGTCTTAACAATAACTTACCCCTTAGACCATAGGCTTGCTCTTAGTTGTGACACATTTTCTCTATATATCTACACCAAAAATCGCATAACTACTGCACAAATCAGAATACTTGTAGCTCGGATGATCTGCTCAGATGTTGTTTTGTACTCCGAGCTGAAGAGTTTCGTTGCAAAAGTTTCATAAGCAATCATGGTGACTTATTCTTTGCGTAATAAGCGAACTGAGTTGTTTTGTCGACTCTTACCGACGATTGAGTGACATTTGAAGTTGACCACTTCGATTCACGTCCCAAGACCGTTGCTAGTTCGGAGTTTGGGCGCCGCCTCTTTTCGACTCATGTGCCATATGATTCACGTAAACAATTTTTGCAGCTGCCGGTATGCCGGATCTAAGTTTATGTGCCGGTTTATTAAACTGTCTGTAGAAAACCACGCGTCAGGAAGTTTTCTCCCTGTTTTGGTCACTCCCTTAGCTGGTATCTTCGTTTGCTCCTAATCAAACATGTGCCCTTCTTCATCACCATGTGTCGAGATCAAGGGTGATGGGTAATGATTTCGATAGGCTGGTTTGTGTTCTTGTAGCACTGTAGAAAATTTGATTCCCGTTTGGTCCACATAGTGCTTATCACAACTTTTACACTATTGTCCTGTTTATAACCTTCCGACTTTCGTGTGCTCAATTTTTCCCTTTCTGTCTAGACAGGGTTCCTTGGAAAGTGTTGATGGCTATATGAGCCAATTACAGATAGTGGGGCATGAGGAGTCTAGCAGTTATTTCCGATACGTCTTGATCTATGTCAAAGCGATCCGTTTAGATTTTGTTTGTTCAAATGTGATGTTTGAAATCTTGTAGTTTATGTATCTTCTGATGGAACTGCGTGGATATCTGTTGCGCATGAAGGATGTAAACAACTGGTTTTCTTCTTCCTCGCGTTTTGCTTCTGCAGTATTACATTTTATATCCTGCGGAACAAGGTGCGTATGTAGCTGATTTTGTGACATTTCCGATGGTTGCTGTTGAAATGAAACGTTTGCAACTAAACTGTTCAGCTCGAAGAATAGAACACACTCCGAACTATCGCAAACTTTACTGATCACCTGTCTTCGTCATCTTCTACAAAACTACGATGCACTTAATAAGTCCTTACTTTGCAGTGCATAGGTGCTTATTTCTTTGTCTACTTATCTGTTTAATTCTTATTTTGCAACATTACTATTTCCATGCATAGTCACGCAGTCATAAATATCCACCTACAAGTGAAGGCTGAAAAGAATGCAAATGAGCTCACTCGGCATCCCAACAATCTGGCAGCCCAAAACATAAATTGATTAGTTCAACACCATTATCAGACCAGGTAATGTCTGGGCACTACAATATGCCTTAACAAGTTACGATGTGAATACTGTCTAAAT
>CALYDF020006713.1:0-13155 GCA_944474145.2 Dicrocoelium dendriticum
GTTCAACCTTCGTCTCGCTATGCAGAATTTCTGGAATGATAAAGATGGGACTGTGCGGACCATCACAACCTACGACCGACTCGCCCAGCTAGTCAGCGCCACAACATGGCCTTTCCTCGAAGAAGACCCCCGGAATTCGCCTGGCTCCAGTTCGTCAACACATTCAGTCAGCTGATTGCACAGGCTTCAGAGATAAAAGCTTACAATAAGTGCAAATCCGTTTCTTTCGTTAGGAGCAGAAACCCGAAAATGGATGGACAGTACGCAATGCAGCATGGGCGAGTGTACAGAGAAGCTCGAGCACCAGAAAAACGTGGGACAACTACGTAGCCCAACGTAACCACTGCACTCAACTGTTAGAGAGAAGACAAAGCCGCCCATCAGCAGAACGTCGCAAAATCCTTCAGTGCTAACCACAAACTGCTGTACAAGCACGTTAATAGCCTACGAAAGGTGAGGCATGGATTTCCTCCACTCAAGGCGGCTGACGGCCCAACAAGAACGTATTATGGAAGCTGCAAACGCGCTGCAGATGCAATACGCCCCCACGTTTCAAAGGGTCTTGCCACCAAGCGATCTACCAAGCTTTGTCTTCTGCTCACCAGGACTAACCCACATCAATTTTACCGCAGAGGCTGTATTGCAAAAGCTGACCTCTCTACGCAAACACAGCTCGCCGGGTGTCGACGCCATTCGTCCTGAGGCATTGGGAGTAGCAGCAAACCAACTGGCAGGACATTTAGCTCAGTTTTTCCAGCACTGCTTAGACCAGAACCAAGTTCCCGCCATGTGGAAGCTTGGAATAATAAGCCCGATTCACAAAGGTGGAAGCAGATCTGATCCCTCCAACTACCGCCCAGTAACCCTTCTTCCTATACTCTCCAAGGTCATGGAATCCATAGTTGCCGATGCACTGGTGTGCTATCTGGAAAACTGCAACCTCATCACTCCTGAACAGCACGGTTTCCGTCGACAGCGGTCATGTACAACTAATTTACTCATTGCACGCAGTAGGTGGACCGAGCAGCTGACGCTGGAGAAGGTGTTGATGTGATCTACCTGGATTTTTCCAAGGCTTTCGATCGTCTAGGCCATCGGATACCACTACCTAAGCTGCAGCATTACGGGGTCGGCCGTCCTTTTATAAGATGGATCACCCACTTTCTCTATCAACGGCAATTAGTGGTCAGAGTTCGGAGCTCTTTATCGGACCCCATACAAGTCGAGTGTGGTGTGCCGCAAGGCTCGGTTCTAGGTCCACGTTTGTTTCTGGTGTTTATTAATGACCTTGCACAGGGAATCGCTTCAAACTTCCTAATGTTTGCCGACGATATCAAGATCTGGCGCAGGATCCAGGCGAACGCCGACCAACATGTGCTCCAAAGTGACTTAGATACAGTGTATCAATGGTCGATCTAAAATTTAGTGCATTGCAATGTCAGTAAATGCAAGGTGCTTTCCATCCGACATCAGGGCAGCTACTCCTACCGACTCGGAACGGATGTACTGCAACAATCAACTCTCGAACGTGACTTGGGTGTCCTGGTTCAAGATGACTTGGGTTGCTCCAGGCAATCCGAAAAGGCCTCGAAGACCGGAATCAACACGTTGGGCTGTTGAGGCGGGCGTTTGGACAAATAAACAGCTCCATATTTCGACAAATGCTCAGTGCGTATGTTCGCCCCCCATGTCGAATACGCAATTCAAGCCAGGCATCCATGGCTGAAACACGACCTTAATGCACTGGAGCAGCCTCAACGCCGCGCATCTAAGAACGTAACTGGAATGCGCAATCTGTCCTACCAGGAGAGGCTGCGACGACTAGGATTGTTCAGTGGAAGCTATCGCAGGCTACGAGGCGACCTGATTATGACATACTTGATTCTGCGAGACCCCTCATCATGTGTGACGCCCTTTACTGCAGCTCAGCAGCAATACAAACCTGAGGGCCCACTCATTAAAACTCGCAAAACAATACAGTCGTCTGGAGTGCGGCAGAAATTTCTTTTCCATCCGTGTCTGTCACCCGTGGAATGCTCTCCCAGAATCGGTCGTCTCTGCACCGACACTAACAATATTTAAAAGAAGGTTGGACGATGCACTCATCCACTTACACTTTGTTACTTAACACTACGTCTCCATCCACTACACCTGGAGTTTACCCTGGAATTATTTGTTGTTAACTGTGGGTGTTGTGAATCTAAGTGGATCGCAGGACTGCAGCGAAGCAAAAGATAAATCCTTATTTTCGTATTTAAAGTGTAAACTATTTTACTATCCTTTTCATCATAATTATTATGTTGATATCCCCACCAACTATCCAACGGGGGCTTGTAAAGCAACGCTTCTTAACCCGTATAAATTCATTGTTCATTGTTCATTGATTTCGGTCCATGAGATTTCGTTGTACGTGGTTGTTGTCCGCAAGGAAGATAATGGATTACGGTGGATTAAGTAACTGAATATACTCAACGCGTACCGGAAATCAGTTAATTTTTGATGGTGTGCTTTGTTTGTGTAATAAAGGAAGAATGGTTTAAATGGAATGCGAAAGATAAAGCACATGTGACGGAAAATAGTGAATTGGTAGACCTAAAAATGGGCTAAGCATGGTATGACTGCCGTTTGGGCTACTGCGAACGTACATGTGGGAAGCATGCGGAAACACTGAAGCATACGTGCGTCTTGTTTGTAAAGCTTCGGAAAAATTGAAACTTTTGTTCACCTGGACATACAACAAGAAGAATATTCGCGATGTCCCTCTCCTCCAGCGACCCCAAAAAATCATGGCGACCCAGATGAAAATACCCGTCCAACTAACAGAGGAAATTAGAAGCCATTACCCCGAGAAAAACCGAATGTGAAACCAGTCGTCAAGCGGCTTTGCCAGTTCAACATTAATGTTCAAAATGCTTTACGGCAGTGTTGCAGGACGTGGTGGGTTTTCGCCTGGCAAGCGTTCTCCCTATAAAAAGCCACATATGTCTGTTTAAAAACACTGCGACGTGGCGGATGTGACTCGCCACTGAATAAAGTCACAGCCCACAACTACATACTGGCAAGTCGACTAGATTCACATATCAACTCCTCTTGACACCGTTTAAACTATACATGATATGAACCCGGAGTATCGTCGTGATACACAACAGTTTTAAACCTTGATCATGCTTAAGTTGGTGCGTCTCTATGAAGCTGAGAATAAACTATCTATATATATATTTTACCACGAACAGCCCCTGGTTACTTCCGACATTGGCGAATAAGAGGAGAACAAAGAACAAGGGTTGGGGTGTAAACAAGAAAAGAAAACTGCGAGTAGATGAACAATATTCACTTTGTGTGTCGTTAAACGTTAAAGCGTGTACGTGTTGAAATGAAGGACGAAGGTTCGAAGGATATAGTCACAACATCCGAAATGTTCACTGTCATGGCAGCGAAAGGAGCTGCGTGAATAAGTTTTGCTGCTTTTTGATATGGAACATGTAACGAAAGGGAACCTTAAGCAATAAAAGGTAAGGAAGCAACGCTATGTTTTAAAGTCATTAAAACTTCTTAAAATGTGCGGAAGGTGATGTTTACGTTGACGGCGTGAGAAATGGGCCATACCTAAAAAAGAGAATTTTGCTTGACGCCCTTGATTCATGTTGGGGAAAAACAAGATGAATAATTTAGTAACTGTTATAATACGGTGTGTATTGTTATATATTACTACCTTAATAATTCACAATACAACTACTAGAGAAATGAAGATTTAAACAACATATTTCACGCGTTTGTTTACAGAATGCGTTGAATAAACCGCAGTTTGCAACCGGACAAAGGGATATTTATCTAGGTTTCAAAAATTGATTTCACTAGTCATTTAATGTATGGAATAAATATTCCGCCTAGTAGTGTATAGTCGTTAGATATGCGAAATAAGATAATAAGTGAAATATTGTAATGTAATTTTAAGGGAAATGAAGCGCGCTAACAATATATTGTATTGCTTTAATCCATTGATCCGATTTCTGTCTAGCAGGTTTCGATGTACGTGGATGTTGTCCGCAAGGAAGATAATAGATTAGGTGGAATAAGTAACTAAATATACTCGACGCGTACTGGAACTCAGTGAGATTTTGATTATGTGCTTTGTTTGTATAATAAAGGAAGAATGGTTTAAATTAATGCAAAAGGTAAAGCACATGTAAAGGAAAATTAGTAAATTGGTAGACCTGTAAATTGGCTAAGCATCGCATGGCTGCGGTTTGGGCTACTGAGAACAAAAGTGTAAGAAGCATGCGGAAACAATGAAGCATAATTGAGTCCTGTTTTCAAAACGTTGGTGAATATATGTGGATCTGTGCATTGTGGAGCACTATGCCGTCTTAAAGTGTGAATAACAAAATCGGTGGTGTACTAAAACTATTCAGGTGGGTAAACAGACGGTGTTGGACGATAAGTTTGGCCGGTTACTATACAACTCTGTGTTAGAGGTTATCTTTCTAAACGCATTTTATTATGTTAGCTTATTTTTCGAATGTAAATAGGTAATGGAACATACTTACAAGGCATTTATTAGAAGCATGTTTACGTTACCATTTAAATGCCCCATATGCTGCAGTAGTGCATCTTCTTTATTCCTCAGCGGGCATAGTTTATCACATGAGAGTCACTACAGGAATACAAATGCTTAACTGTTGTGTGTTAGTACACTGATGTTTAACAGGGTACACCTCTTCATTTTTTCTGGTCTCGTGTTTCAGGTTGTTGGAATGGTTATCAGGCCATTCATTTGTTCATATGGCTTAATTTATGTATGGACGATTGCAAGACCTCAAACACTGGAACACTGTGGCTATTCCGGGGGTCAAGTTCAAGTATAGTTGGGACTGCACCGAAAGAATTATCTCGTGAGTGTTACCATTTTAACGGATGTTTGAGCCAGCGATTGATGAAGAGCTCATTTATTGCTTGATCTAAAAGGAAACACTCGTATCGCACCCTGGCCAACCAGTTAATGCCCACGTCTACTGACCTTGCAGTCCCTGCTGTGGCATTCACGTGGAGTAAGCAACGGACAAGAAGAGACACCAAAGGTACAGAAAAAGTGCACTTTAAGTAAGAAAATAATACCAATGCGTGAAGAAAAATGGAGAAAAGAAAATCGAAGTACCAAGTTGCGAGGTACTCATGGAATTGGAAAGGTTTCGTGTTGCCGCCAAAGAGGGTGAGGTTGCCGCTCAAACCACTTAACCGTAAACTACCTGATAACCGGTAGCATGTTCCAGCGCTCGGTGACTCGGCGCGACAGCGTGATTTTCACCCTATTCCGATGGCACGGCGGTTTGTCCAGCTTTAATGAGTGACTGCGTAGAACAGACAATCTAGTGTGACTGAATAGCTCAGCGACACCAGGACCAACCTTCCCAGGTAAGATACAGTAGGTTACGATTAGGTCTCCGCTAAGCGTTTGGTAGTGCATTGAATGCACTCCCAAACCAAGTAGACGCTCGGAGTACGTCAGGCTCCTTAATCCCTCGACTCATCAGGTACGCACACGCAAAACCCTCTCTAGCTCCAATTGGTCCCTGACGAGGCAGGACATACAATTCTGGACGCAGTGTTCCAGTATACTGGGATAAGACCCATCTACAAACAGATCTAACCCGTACACCTTATTCATCAGGTTGCCACATTACAGCAGTGACTGAAGGCATTCTTCTGCTCCAGACCCGGGTTGTGCCCTACCGGATTTGGCACAGATGGGGCGGAACACAAAAGCAACACAAATATATGGTCCATTAGTTGCACAAAAAGAGCAGGTAATGAAACAAGTCTTACGCAAGGCTTCACCAGCAGCTACCTTCGAACAACCAGGATGCGAAGTATAGGTGATGTGGTAAATGACTGCCAAAGTGAAGATAAGCCAGGATCATAAAACGGTGACTGAGGAAACGACCCTTAAAACACGTTGTTTACGCCAAAGGTATAATTTTAGTTGCGGTCGATGTGACACTAGTTCGCCGAAGTCGCTGGGGTGGTCGTTTAGTCAAGAGTATCTAGAGGCGGCAAGAAAGGTAAAGGAAAGCATAAGCTGTTCAGTCCCAGGCAAAATGCTCACACATGCATGGGTGAGGTCACGCACACCTCCCCATGCGGTGAATCACTGAGCAACTAGGAGGTCATATGATATCAAAAATGCAGTGTGAGCGCAGTGAATAAGTGTACTAGCGATGGTATTTTAAGCGTTCTTCTTACCTTACACACCCGCGGAATTGCGGTTGCTTCTGTGGTTCCTAGGTACACCTGACCACCCCATCATGTGTGGTCCCGATACCGAGGTAGGCATACGTGCCGTAACCGTCAAGTAGGGCAGGCGCCGCATATGGGAGTAGTGGGTGTACCTAAAGATAAAGCAGAAACGATAGCATGGGTATAAAGGTATGAAAAAGGCAGCAACATGAAAAAGGAGGACTTACAAACACCGACTGCAGGTGTAATGCTTCTGTCCATTGTACGACGAGCACAGCTGATGATACCAAAGGCCGCAGTCGGAGCACATGACCCAGTAAAACCACCTGTCTACTCTGCGTTTTGCAATCGGTTTGTAGGCACGAAGCGCATTTAACCTTGTCCTAATTGGCTAGAGTTTTGCATGACAGCGACGCTTCCTTGGAGGCATATACACCCAGGCGGTTTTAAAATGCAAACCTCTAAAACGAAGTCGCTTCCCTTCTTGCGCCTGTCCTACGGAATGGGCACTATACGTTGCTTGCATTTTGTGCCTTCCCTGGTAGGTTAACTCATCCATTCCGCAGCTGATGCACTTATGAGTTCGGAGGCGAAAACCGCAACGTCTTCGTGAGAACTGCTCAGGTTGCGTAGTAACTCCCGCAACTGATGCATAACCTCCATATACTTCGTATCAATAAGGCTGCAACCCTGCACCTGAATATCACCCAGAGCCCGATTGCTTCTGCTCCTTAATATCCGTGGCGACTGAGGAACTCGACGGTAGGGGTACGATGGCGGAGGACGTGGATGCGGCTACACTCGGAGGTTGCGCGTTCGACAACCCAGCAGTTGTTACGCAACAGGTCGTCAACCGGTCTGCCTGCCGTGTGCAATGCATGCACAATATGGTCGCATGAAAGTAACCATTGTTGACTATAGCTGCATTTGCACGTCAGGTCCTCAAGCATTAACATGGTGTGCTGTCTACGGCTACCTTCCACTTGGCATCTATCAGCGGACAACTCCGTCACTGTCACCTTCTCCCTAGCGTAATGACCTCGCAAGCGCGTCCTTGCGTACCCTGAAAGCTGATACGCAGCGTGTCCAATGCTATGAAAGCATAAGACTATTGATTGCTCCGACAAGTCCGTTTTGCTCATCAAATCCTGCCACTGGGATGTAACATCAAGCACGCGGTTAACCACCACGGTAAAGAAGCATAATAAAGACGTTCGCTCGGAAAGACCGCACTTTAAATGCCTATTTTCGTTTCCCACGCAGTTTGTTGTTAAGCAGCTGAACGAACAGGTGGACCTCAAGCGGTGCGCTGCTCATGAGGGAAAAACGGGTAACCAGGTCCTCACTAAGTACCTGTGCGCATCGGCGTTTTGCTCCTTAATGGCTGTCAAACACCTGACAAACAACCAGGAGCTCCTAGCTTGCCCCAGGTTGCCTCCACGCTGCTTAATGCGCAACCTGTCCGTTGCACTTTTCGCGGATAACTTGTTGCAGAGACGGATGACATCCCTTAGTAAGTGGAAACGGCGCAACGCAATCCGCGTAGAGGGCTACACTGTTTTAAATGCATGGACCTGGGCCATGCACTTGCCAATCAGCACCGACCTTGCTGTCGGTCGCTGGGGTCATGAGGTACATGTTGCACACAGCGTTCATATGGGTTACTGCTGTCTCATTAGCAAGCAACGCGTAGAAAAATGAACGCCAAATACCATGCGCATATGTCAACCTGCAGTGCCACAGTATGTAGCCAACGCAGTTCAGCTGGCGTGTCGCATCCGTCAGCATTACCTTACTATAAAGCTCCGCTAGGTCACGTACGTACCTGGGAACGAAAAATATAACCCGGTTCTCCGATTCCACATACTTCACATTACATTGACCGACGCTCTCAAGCAACTGTATCACAGCTTCCACCTAATTCCCCTCCAGCTTTCCCCTCATCTTCTCATTTATGGTCCGGAGGTCGTGTCCGTTCAATCTTCTTCCGTAGGGCGACAACGCAAACCTCCTTAGCTCGCGCGTGTCTTTAAACGACTGTATCACACGATAGACGTCCTCTTCCGCGTGCCGCGGGAGCCATCTGTTGGTCACATAGCGAAACAGCTTTCCTACATGAAACGTAGGGTTGTGCTCAACGCTGTACGATACCATGTCGTAGCACCAGCCGTTATACCGTATGACAATGTGCGCTTGGCAGACATAACTTTTGTACCTGCAGTTAATAAGCGTTTCCCAAACATTACATGTCAACTTACCGCTGGCATGTGTATCCTATTCGGCGACAAGGAACGCATCTACATTGTACGGCTCTGTACCGCGCACCCTCAGGCAACTCTTTACCGGGTTTCCTACTTTATGCCTCCCATGTCAGGACATCTGAGTTGAAACAACATGATGCAATACGCATTTGAAAGCACTTTAACTCACTTTCGAAATTCTCCACAGTGCGGTACACAAGCTGAAGGAAGACAGCATGGAAACCAGTGGTATCATCGACAACTACGACAGAGACAGAATCCGCCAACGCGCTTTATAGTGCATTCAAACTATCATCATACTCACGTGAACCTAAGTCCGCGTTGCAACCCATGGTATTTTTCTCCACAACAACAGCTGTTAGACCACAATATAATCTTTGCTTTCCCTCACCTAGGCAAAGTTGCCTGTCAGCTACGGCTACCTGCCAGTCGTTTGCTGATCACCGACCGTTATGGAGCACGGTCTCGCCGCTCTGTAATCGGTTACATGCCTCATGCGAGAGGCGATCCTAGGGTCTCTGAAACTAAGCTGAAATAACACAAGGAAATTCGTGAACCTTGACTTTCAGCAGCATAAGAAACCAAACTATATATAGGTACGAGATATAAACTAAACTGAAGAACTTGTAGAATTGACAATATACATTCACGTAAACATAAAACCGTGCTTACTTTAGCTATGGAAAAGTTTAAATGAATGTTTTAAATGAAAGGACTATTGACTGACCCTTGGGTCTTGAGTAACGCAAACATCCTGATGGCAGTTGGATGTGTGGGTTATTATAAGTCGGCTATGCATATCTCAGATTAAGGGTGCAAACTTAAAGAGGAAGTGAAAAGGCATGCTACTTAAGGCACATAAGTATTGATTGATTTACGTAATTGTATATCCAGTACTAAAGTATACACCATTTACCAAAACCAATACATACAAATATTTATAAATTTAATATAAATATAAATGGATACATATCTAAGCTTAAGAATACTAAATATAAGAATAAATGCACACAGTTGTCGTCATTCGGTTTACTGATATCTATTACTGTTACCAGCCACAGCACACCTGCGCATACAGAGGGACCATGGGTGGCTTGCACCGCACCATCCACCGCACCAACCACATACGTCGTATCCAGTGTAAACCAGAAGGAGAAAGACCGGGTGGCATGTGGATGGGGACCAGGTTTAATCAATGGAACCGGCCCACCCTCCTGCACAGGCAAACACAAGCACGCTGTAGTTGGGAATCAGTCGCACACAAGGCGGTGCCTGGACCGCGGTCTGATTCATCCTGATTGCATGGAATCACCCGTTATGTCTAGCCTGACCACCAGGACGGTGCACCCCGTCCCTTCCAGCAACAACCGGCTGCATCTTGAAGCCTGTATGGACGAGTTAGTGAGTAATAGACAACTAGGCACCTTATCAACATGCACATCAAGCGCATCCACCGGGTGTAACAAGCAGCAGCTACACACTTGTATGGACAATATCAAACGAAATAAAGAGAATTGTGCATACAGATACGGTGACAAAACTTTCATAAAAATGCATTTAGAACAAATTAGTTGCCAACAAGCCCGCGATAACTGCAGGATGTCAGAACTTATACTTTTTAGAAAATGCCACATACGCGATAACAATACAGAAGTTAACCAAAGTGGTATAAATGACGTGTGCAAGTTTAGAGCAGATAGTTCAGGTAGACATTAAATGAAGGTAAATGCATTAGAAAAATACAGCAAACCCACTACCTAAAAGGGCCTTAGCATACAAGCAGCAGGATGTAGTACACATAGCAACGCTGCGCCCATTCTGTTTGCGTTTTTAGCAGGGCCCGTCACCTTAGCGATGTTAGTCCTAGTTGAGCCGGCTAGACGCTCACTAGTTTTAGATGCCTCAGGCACTCGCGAACGCATGTGCTACGGCACCATGCGCTTGCCGTTGATGGAGCACAATACATCGGTGCTTGCCGCTTCCGCATTTGCCGTGCTTTCTCTGAATGCAGAAAGACTTTCTCCTGCAGATCGGCCACGGCTTTCGTGATCAGATCGCGCCATACACGCTCGTCAACCAACTTCGCATCCTAAGATGCAATCAAGATTCGCACGTGTGCGGCCAAATTTATCATGTTCTGGTAACGGAACCTTGTTTTCGTCACATGCCGCTTCCCAATACTTATCTGACCATATGACAGTTGTTTCAGTATCAGCGTCGAATCCATACTCCAAACACGACAGAGCCACGTCAGGTGTCTTAGCAGAAGTATGCAGTCCACGATGTACATTCCACTTCAGCACAACACCTACATGTCCGCAACTGTGTCACACAGTAAGATGCGCAGAATCCATTGCAGAGCTTGTTGATGGAACAGTTCTAGATATTACACAACCTGCCGGTACTTCGTCCACGCCTCGCCGCCGTATAGAAGGACGCGTAGCACTATGGATTTATATTTCATCAGCTCAAATAATTAAACAAGTATTTTATTCATAATATATCGAGGCCTACCAACTGAGGTGTGATCAAACTTTGCAAGCAATTATGAAACGTAATGTATACGATACAACGCGCATAATTGGCTGTGGCCAAAAGCTGTGCAATTTGCAGAAAAGTCGAAGTACTCACGAGGAGCAAAGTCATCAGTGGAGTATCGATAAAGTGCTTGCATGTGTGCGTAGGGTAAATATTATATGCACATAGATGGAGTGGGGACGGTATATGAAGACCGTGTTCGTTGTAAGTGCCAGTAAAACCTTGAAATTGACTCGTTGCTATCCTAGAGTGTAACAGTGGGCAGTGAGTTTATTCAGTGGCGAGTAACATCTGCCACGTCACATTGCTGACAAACGAAGTTTTGTGACATTTTATGGAGAAATCGCTTGCCAGGCGAAAAGGCACCACGTCCTGGAACGCGGTCGTCGATTGCTTTGTACGGTCATATACAACTAGCAAAGCTACGTATGAAGCATTTGTTTATTTAGTTGTTTGCAATAGAATGACTTCCTTTTTGGCTAAACAAATGGCACAGTCAGAGTCCAACATGGACGTTGAGGTCAGCCGAGGGGTACGTATGATTTCGCAGGTAAGTAGAATTTCCAGGGTATGGGGTCACACCTCCTCTGATTATGTATATTTTCTGGGGTGGGAAGAATTTGGGGCAAGCTACCTTCACTGGACATCGGTGGGTGAGGAGTTGGGTGCAGATGGTTGGCTTTGATGTGAGGCCATGTTTCAGGTAAGTGCTTGTTGATCATTTCGTTCCATCTCAGACGGAGGTAGTTGTTCAGTTTAAGCCCGGATGTCTAAGAGGTTCACGACCTGAAAGGAAAGGAAAAGAGAAGAACAAGTCGAGAAAAGACCAAAAAGAATCGTCACGGTACCAGGCATTAGGGAAACCCTACGTTAAGACATTTACTTGTGGCAACTGGTGTACAAAGTATAAAGAACGCTACACTGAAAGCGTATTTTGATTATTCAGACGGCATGGACCAGCGGGTAAATTACTTCATGTACATGAGGAGGAAGATCAGCGTTCCAGTAATTAATTTACGAAGTATTAGCGTACGGCGTTAAAATTCAACCGAAGACCAGGTGGCTGTTTTCACGATTGGTAGCATCCGGAAACCGGAAGATACAAAGACGATGTGGCGATATTTATATATACTCCACGGGATGAGAAGTGACTAAGACACCATAATAACTATTGTGTACTTGGGTATATGAGGATAGATAGCTGAGCATAATGTAAGCCGTCTAGGATTAAGTTGATATTAAGGGAAGACTAGGTGTCGAATGTGACGATCGGGAGATAAAGCTGATGGACTGTATTACAGTGGTCAAAAGTGTTATTTAAGCTAATCATTTTAGTTGCTACTGGATAACTGCAGTGTCACAGAAAAGATCAGCAAACCAGCAAAAATATGTGCTGCAGTCTACCAGAATACAGCTGGAAAGATAACGGGTGGCTTCAAGCCCTGAACATGCGCGGGGATGCGAGTAGCGTACGTCAGATTGCAGTAGCTAGAGGTATTGAAGGTGTGACAACCGAGATAACAGCGTTAGTGGATGGACCATCAGTGGCGAACTGCGGCCACTAGATTAAGAAAGCCGGTCACGCGTGGATACTTGCAGTGTACCAAAATAAGTCCCAGAAGCAGCTGAACTGTGATGGAAACGGTCCAAGCAAATAAAGTTTATAGATAATTGATGGCTCCAAGCAAACTCCGGAGATGCGCAGAGCTGCACGGAATGTACGAAGACTAGCTGCTGCCAAGGAAAGGTGACGAGAGTTAGGTGGAGAAGTGATAATGGCG
The DNA here is from genome assembly GCA_944474145.2 of Dicrocoelium dendriticum. Classification (NCBI taxonomy): domain Eukaryota; kingdom Metazoa; phylum Platyhelminthes; class Trematoda; order Plagiorchiida; family Dicrocoeliidae; genus Dicrocoelium; species Dicrocoelium dendriticum. The sequence continues at coordinate 12,815 of CALYDF020006713.1, forward strand.
CCGAGAGAGAGCTCAGTGGCCAGCAATAGCATTTGGATTAGCCATCAGTTGCTTGTGGATGTTACGGTGGCACAGGAGAGGTCACCAAATCAACTGAACTGTGATGTAAATAGTCAAACGAATAAACGTCGTAGAGGTGTCATCTACCGAGCTCCGGACAGCCGCAGAGTTGCATGGCGCCTGTGGCGAGTGGCTGCTGCTAAACAGTGATAATGGCTCTAAACTATGTAGCGTTAGTTTTGGTCAGGGAATGCTTTTAAATGTTGCATGTATTGAGAATGAAATTAACTGTCCATTATAAACGGAAACCACTTTATACAATGCAGTAGGTAAAAGGTTGA
>CALYDF020006714.1:0-13127 GCA_944474145.2 Dicrocoelium dendriticum
CTCGAACGGATAGTGGTAAACATTTGGAATATTTTGCCCGAACATGTGATTGAGGCAACATCTGTGCAACAGTTCAAAACGTTGTTAGATTTGCATTTTGCCTCTATTCGATTCAGAGAACGACTGCACACTTACGATGACATATCACATTTGTGAATCCTGAAATATCACAATGTTATTCAAGGTTGACAACTTTTATAACGTTTTTCGCCATTTTTCGAAAGAGTTGTACAGAATCCATTTCTACTTGCTCTATAATACAGTATTCAGTATTCATATATCACTTATCACAATAGGCTGAAGACCCTGTCAGTCCTCAGCAGACAATAGCACCGTCTGCGGAGTAATCTGATGTTGATGATTTCTCTCTTCAAAAATTCCTCCTACGCATGATACCAATAATCGTAACTCAGCCACAACACATCACCGAGACACCGCTATGTAAACATGGCCGTATATTTTCCTCAGCTGAAGTATCCCCCGAACATTTATCCTATCTTTTGTGTCAGTCGTGGACTACTAAAATTTATGCAATTTCCGCCAGTGCGTTGAAATTAGCTGCAGTAAACCTGGCGGACCCACTCTGCAAATTCTTCCAACGATGCCTCGATGAAATGCGGGTGCCAACAATGTGGAAGCAGGGTATCGTCACTCCCGTCCATAAGGGAGGAAGTCGTACAGATCCGGCCACCTATCACCCGATAACACTACGTCCAGTGCTCTCCAAAATCATGGAAGCGATTGTTGCCGAAGCGCTGATGAACTTTTTGGAGGAACAACAAGTCATAGCACAAGAACAAGATGGATTTCGCAAGAAAAGATCTTGCACTTCGAACTTGCTACTTGCTAGATCCAGTTGGACTGAGACCGTTGGCAGCGGCGTAGGTGCTGACGCAGTATAGCTGGACTTCTCAAAGGCTTTCGACCGTCTGAACCAACGTAGCCTCTTTCACAAGCTGCAGTATTGTGGAATTGGTGACCCAATCCTCAGTAGGATTAGATAGGTAATTTCTTGCTTCAACGACATCTGGATGTAGGAGTTCGAGGCGTCATCTTTGACCCAGTCGACGTTAAGTACGGAGTGCCCCAGGACTCAGTACTTGGTCCACAACTATTCTTGATTTACATAAACGATCTCGCGACAGACATCACCTCTAACTCCTTACTCTTCATTGATGATCTCAAGATATAGCGAGCCATTAGAACAATGAGCGACAATGCAGCAATTCAGGATGATGTTGACAGGGTCTACGAATGTTCGACGCAGAACCTGCTTCAGTTCAACGCTACAAATTGCATGGTTTTGAGCATACGCCATAAAATTACTTGCGAATAAAGCCTAGAGGATCAAATATTGTAGCGCACTTCAACGGAATGCGATCTAGGGGTGATGGTGCAGGAAGATCTAGGCTGTTCCCATCAGGCCGAGAAAGCCTGCAAAAAAGCTAACCAACAGCTTAGCCATTTGCGGAGGGCATTCGCGCGCTTCGATCCTTCCATCTTTTCTCAGATGCTCAAAGCCTTCATTCGGCCTCATTCTGAGTACGCCATCTACGCCTGGCAGCCATGGCAAAAGCAAGACCTTACCGAAGGGCGACCAAGAACGTAAAAGGCCTGTTTTATCTCCCTTACCGATCGAAGATGAAAACACTCGGGGTATACAGTGGACAATATCGACGCCTGCTTGGTCACTTGATAATGCATTATATGATCCTGAGGAATCCAATCCATCCCTGTCGTCACCTAATAAAGATGATTATCAATACCAAACTCTGAGGACACCATCTAAAGCTGGACACACAATACAGCCAATTGGAATTTCTCTTACCTTTGTGTGTGTCAACACTAGAACTCTCTTCCCACATGCGTTGTTGCTTCCCCCACACTAACCGTATTCAAAAGACTTCTGGATGATTCGTTTATCCACTTACATTACGCTGTATAATCAGTAATGTCTACTTCAACCAAATGCGAACAAAAGGTGATCATCCGCAGCTCCTGTACTTCACCACTTACACACTGCTGTTGTGGAATATAGTTTCGGATATATTACAACTGAATTTATCAATTATCTCAGTCCAAGAAAGCGGCGCACGAGTAGGCGTTGTCGTTTCTTTTGTTCTTAAGACATGCCTTCCCCATATTACTTCCCATATTACTCTACAGTAACAATTCAGTACACATTCTAAATTGTTTATATAAATAAGGGGCACCTGCATCGCTAAATGCTGAAATTGACGATTTACACTTATGTGTACTTTCACTTGCACCATCCTACGGGACTTGCAAAGCAATCGCCTTTTTACCTGTAATATATCATTGTTCATTGCAGTTCATTGTTAACCACATTGATGATGAGTTGCTGCATCTAAATTACAAAATTTAAACCAAGTTGGTGAGACGCAACACCACCTAACCAAATTGTGTGTGCAAGTGAACCGTACGGTGAGTCCACCTACTCTGATGTCACGTTGAATGAACGAGCGTGTTAATCGCGAGTTGTGCACGCCGGAATTTTCCGCATTTTCTCATTGGCATTTGCCGCAAACCATTGGATCTACACCCATTCGTCTTGTTTGTACAAGTTCTATCTCGAAATAACCTTTTCGAATACACTACAGTGCGTCTTATATGTACTTGGAGTTGTAAACTCCGGGCAGTGTTTCACCCATACCGGCGTGCAAAGGTTGCACAATTTCAATAGTTGAACTCCAAATTTTGTCTCAATCGATAGGGCATCGTGACAGCATTCTAGTGAGCTCTGTCTCGTTCCAGTGCAACATTGCTTGAATCAGCCACATTGTAACCCCCGTTTTCCCGCAGCAAGCCTCACCCAAAATCTAGACCTAGCGACCAATAGACCAGGCTGCGTAGATCCGTCAAACACATCACCTTGAGACTTGGACATTTACACAGCCGGAATTTAATGGCACGACAACGAAGACATAGAGATAAAGTTGGTTTTGGCGAATCCGCTGGTGGTTGGGTTGCCACAAGCAACCTCTATTGAGACCTCGGTTCACTTGAGGTGGACCTCGGTCATTCCGATCAAAAAGATCGTAAGTAAAATGGAAATTATAGTGTTGCTCATCCCAACACCGGCACCCCAAGATCGCGGTTTCTTCCTGGTTGGGACTCATCAGTTGGAGATAGCCTGAATTGGGCTGGAACTCAGAGCCTAGTGGCGCATGGTTGACACCATAAGCATTATGCTTGCGGATCTCAGTGGCATAGTGCTTATGGTGTCAACCATGAGCTCTGAGTTCCAGCCCAATTCAGGTTATCTCCAACTGATGAGTCCCAACCAGGACGAAACCGCGGTCTGGTGGTGCCAGTGTTGGGGTGAGCAACACTATAATTTCTAAGACATAGAGATATCACCCCACCGTCACTATGTGATCTTAACCTCAAAGCACGGACGTGACTCGACATCTTTGCGCACTCAGCACATTAATCTAACGTGTGTCAATCTCACCAACAACCTAACGAACGGCGTTTGCATTCAGCCTATTAGTGTAAATCTTTCAACAAATGACATCCGCAACATTAAAGAGCCCAATGGCACGCACGGATTTGCGCGGAATGCTAGGCCTAAAGCTTCAGAAGTAGAGGTTAATAGTGGCGCAGCAGCTGTGCAATTCGAAATAGAATGCACAAACTGCCGCGAAAATTCCATCCAAGCTTTGATTGCCTTAGTTTCTGCGATATAAAGCAACTTCATAACACGATTAATTCCCTCGGGTTCTGCATTGAGTGTATGGCTACTCCATTCGTCATATGTATAGCTGCGTTGGCGAATAATAGCGACAGGCTGCCAACGATTGTAAAGCAAGCAGCCGTTTTAGAGCTGTCCAACAGGAACAAGACAAAACATCGAACTCCAATTCAGAACAGTGTGGCCCGGCCTAATATAAGAGCAGCGATCCAGAATCACCACCCCCCCGCATACTAGGAGCTGCTCATAAAGATACGTTCGCCACACTTTCCTACTCAGAGCCAAGCGCCACATCCGCCTGTAGCCTTACGTCAAGGAGCCTGTAGTGTAATCTGGCAGCGTGGGTGCGAGCCTGCGTAGGAGCAGGGAGACCTTTGTAGTCTCCTCAGCCCTCATGTAACCGGTAGTGGCTGCGCAGCTGCGAAGCGTAGATACTGCGTAGCGGCGCGCTGCTGATGCCTTTACGTGCCAAGTCGAATAATCGCAGAAGCATGAGAAGTTGCGCGTACGTTGTTTCTACCCAGTTGACAGAACCTCCTCTCCTCATAATCCCATCCGCTGTCAAACTAGGTTCGGTCAATACAACCACTACGATCACGGGACTCAAGACCCCCCTCAGTTGTCCAACCAAGGAAAGCAGGCACGCCCCAACAAAAGGGAGACACGAGACAAGTTCCTAATTCTCTGACTGTTACATGCTTTAATATTACTGAATCTGGGGCAAACTTCATATAAGGTAAGCTGCCAGACGATAAGAAACGGCTCAAGCTAAGCCAGCCATTATAGTATATATATATATATATATATATATATATATATATATTTGCAAATGTCTGTTAACAGACATAATGCCATCAGAAACCATGGGATTCAAACGAAGGTACAGAAACAGTAAAATAAAACACAACACAACAATGTCCATGGTTCCCTCAGAGGGCGAGATACTACCCGGTTGCCCAAGCCGAAGTAGGGTGTTGACTTAGGGGACACCACCCCGAGCCTTTGGCTGAATAGCCTGTCCGCAAGGCAGCGGAGCGAATTCAGGGAATCGCGCCCATTGGGAGCCGGTGACTGATTGCTCAGTTCATACGCCTTTTGTTTGTTCCTTTGTCAAACAGGGGCCCAATGCTCCCCAGAAGTACAACATAAGGTTACTGGAATACAATGCTTCGCCAGAATGAAGCAAGGGGCAGTGACTTTATTTAGTGGCGAGTCACATCCGCCACGTCACAGTGTTGTTAAACGGACATATGTGGGTTTTATAGAGAGCACGCTTGCTAGGCGAAAACCCACCATGTCCTGGAACACTGCCGCCGAACCATTTGCTGGAACGGGAAAATCCCGAACCACCCAGCTGGCACCACGAGGAGGTTGTTCGGCAAGCCATTATAGTGCGACTCGTCCGTCACTTGAACACCCTATCCTACGGCGAACCGCGGTTAGTTCAGATAACAAGTCAGTCTGGTAATGCTGTGGAGACATTTCGCTTGTCAGTCACTCGGCTCCGTATTACTCCACGCATTGTTTGAACTTTCCCAGATGTTCCTTGGAGCGGAATGCAGAAACGCAAACAAATCCCGGATGAGTTCTGTAAACAAAATGATGCAAAATCAATTTGAAGTACACATGGTGTGGATGGATTGCGACGCGCAATCTCAAAGTGGACCGCGATTCCCATTGAAGTGAACCTTGGCCATTCGATCACTAGGACCGTAGCTGATGAAGCAGCAGCAAATTGGGTGTTGCCCGCCTGAGACAACTGCACTCGATGACGCGTTTCGAGGTTATTTCCTCTCATCAGATAGAGATAGCAGGCATCGAACCCGGGACCATTGGGATGTTAGTTGTGACCGCCAACCCTAAACCACCAGGTCACGACCGGCAAAGCTTGGCTTAGGGTTGGCGGTCACAACTAACATCCCAATGGTCCCGGGTTCGATGCCTGCTATCTCTATCTGATGAGAGGAAATAACCTCGAAACGCGTCGTGGAGTGCAGTTGTCTCAGGCGGGCAAGCCCCAATTTGCTGCTGCTTCATCAGCTACGGTCCTAGTGATCGAATGGCCAAGGTTCACTTCAATGGGAATCGCAGTCCACTTTGAGATTGCGCGTCGCAATCCATCCACACAACGTGTACTTCAAATTGACTTTCCAATCTGTCATTAACCGTTGTGCCAAGCTTTGCCCGTCGTGACCCGGAGGCTTAGGGGTAGCGGTCACAACTAATATCCCAATGGTCCCGGGTTCGATGCCTGCTATCTCTATCTGATGAGAGGAAATAACCTCGAAACGCGTCATGGAGTGCAGTTGTCTCAGGCGGGCAACACCCAATTTGCTGATGCAAAATCGATCCTTGTTCTCGGTGTACCCGAGCTCCATAGACTGAGCGAGCTAGAAGCCAAAGCGCAATTCTGGGATGAGTGTCGCTTTATTCCTGAAGTGACCCCACTCGAAAGCTTTACTGCTATTACCTAACTGCAAGGGTATTGTCCCCGAATGATGAAAGTAACATTTCAAATCAAATAGATGGAAGAAAATGTGATCGAAATGTGACACAAAATGTGTAAAATGCCCCCATTTGAAATACTTATAAAGGCGTTAGACGCCTGGCCACAAGTGGAGAAGGTACAAACTGAGCAATCAGTTCATCTTTGCAAACCTGTCACCATGCAGCATAGAAAAGGAACATAGTCAAAACATCCAGGCAGCTGAAGGAGGACAGAGTGGTCCTCCTCTTGCTGGTACTGAGTACTCTGCACAATAATCGAATGACCCAAGAGCTTACGTTGTCAGTACTACAAAACAAACGACCGGCAGCCGACCCTACAAGGGTCGGCGCAGACTCTCACCGGAAATCAACATTCACAAACACGCTTCTAAACACTGATACTGTTACACACTTATATACCAAGATAAAATATAATCTCAACAAGCTATCCGAACTTTGTATTCCTTAGGTCTCCACATCTTGGGATATAGTTATGGTCACCGAAACATGTCTGAACACAGTGATCACTGATCCTGTGGTAGACCTACTTAACATGACTTCACTACCATAGGATTAACCTAGCAGAGGAGGCGGAATGTTTTCATATTACGGAGTCGACCTGCATAGTGACATTACGTACGATTCAGAAACTTCATTTTGTCGATTCTCTTTGGTGTCGCATGCATTTACGACTTGGTGGTGTGTTTATTGGCAATAATTTACCGCCCTGCAATGTCCACTTTGGAAATGGATAACAACCTAGCTGCTGCATTAAAGGCAGCCCCGACACGACCAAACAGGCAGGTCATTCTGGTGGGGGACATTAGCCTTCACGCAATCGAGGTCCCAGTATCGCACAGCGAACGATTCAAGAGTTACTTACGGTAGTTGCTCGTCGATATACGTTCGAAGAACCAAGTCGCTACGCCCACGCGATGCAGAACCGGTGCTGTGCCATCTGTTTTGCATCTTGTACCTACCAATGAGGAACTAATGATTGATACCGTAACAATTGATGCACCATTTGGCCAAAGCCCACACGCGATTTTACAGTAGTTTTACATCTGCTAGGAGGAGTACATCAGTGAGAACGACGATATTCTGTCCGACCTCGTTCAAGAAACCGACTGGTCCTTCCTAGTCGAGCAGCTACCCGATGTCGTTTGGTTGGTGATTGTTACCCAATTCCCCGGGCTAGTGGCAACTGCATCAAAAAGCAAGGTCCGTCACCCGAAGAAAATAAGTACTTCCTGAGGAGCCACATTAGAAAATGGATGACCCTAAAGGAATCACGTTGGCGCGCGTACAAAGCCTTTCCGAGTAATGAGACCTGGGATGTTTACACAACTTAACAAAACCCCTGCGTCAAGTTGAACCGTGATGACAAATGCCGGCAACAACAGAACTTGACGGCGAAATTCAGTACAAATCCTGAATTGTTGTACAGACACGTCAACAAGCTCCGCAGCGTGCAGTGCGAGATCCCAGTTTTATGGGAAACAGATGCTCTGGCGCAAACTACACAAGTGGTACCCAACATGCTTCGCCATGATTTCATCCACATTTTGCTGGGTGACGTATCATCTCACACGCTTTTGACATAGCTTCCACTGCCACCAGGGTTGAATCACGTGTCGTTCACGGCAGTCAATATGATGAAAAGACTATTGTCTGTACGCGTGCATAGCTCTCCTGGCGTGGACAACATTACACCGAATGCATTAAAGACAGCCGCTATGAACACTGCCGATGTCTTGATGAAACACAGGTTCTTACAAGGTGAAAACATGGAATAAGCAATCCTATTCACAAGAGTGGGGATCGTACGGAGCCCTCGAGTTGCCATCCAATAACTCTCTTCCTACTGTTATCCAAAATAATGAAAGGTAAATGGCAAAGACGCTCATTAGATACCTTGACAGAAACATCATAGCGTCAGCGCAGCACAGATTACATCGAAATCGGTCTTGCACAAAATATCTGCTTCTAGCCTGAGCAAGCTGGTAAGAATCAGTCGATGCCATAGTAGCAGTCGAGGTCATCTACCTGGATTTCTCTAAAGTGTTCGGTCACCTGAACCACCGATTTTTCATTCACAAGCTTCGAAGCTATGGAATCGGTGACCCTGAGCTCGGTTGGATCAGCAACTTCCTCATTCAACGTCAGGTCCGTTTCTGACCCAAATGAAGCCCAGTGTGGCATGACCCAATGATTGGTACTGGGGCCAGGTTTATTCCCAGTATTTATAAACGATATTGCTAGTCAATTCCAGTCGAACTTCCTGCTATTTGCAGACGATGTTAAAACCTGTCATGACATGAAGACACTGAGTGACCAGCGACACTACAGAGCGATCTCGACAAGGCCTACATATAGTCATACAAAAACGGGCTCTAGCCTAACTTGGCGAAAAGCAAAGTTGTGAGCATATGCTATCAGGTTACCAATGACTATCGAGTTGGAGACCCTCAGTTGCAACGTGCTTCCCAGGAAAGCGACCTCGGGGTGATCGTGCAGGATGCTTTTTTCTGCTTGGAACCGGCTGAAAAGGCATCGAAAAGTGTCAGTCAACAACTTTGCCTCTCATGGAGGGCCTTCGGCAACTTCGAGCCATCAATTATTCCACAAATGCTGAATGCCTACGTGAGACCAAACGTGGCATACGCGTTCCAGACCTGTACTCCCTGGTGCAAGCGCGACGTCAACGCACTTGAAGCTCCCCAACATAGAGGGACCAAACTTGTTAGCGGATTGGAATTCTTGGAAGATACTTGGAACCGAGCGAGTAGTCATGAGTTCAGAAAGGTTGGGAAATAATCGCTTGGTATAGTAGTTTGCTAACGCTTCGCCCATGACACAAGGGCTTCATCAGACCAGGTGAATCCGTGTGCAATTGGAGTGGGATTTTATAGCGAACAGGGGCGTTAACCGAGTTACCCGAGACTTGAGCCAAGGTGTCATTACGGTAACAGTTCGTGATGTCACCTCAGGTGGTTAAATCACAGTGGGAATAGTCCAGGTGTTCTTTTGTGCGTCATGACATTAACAGATAAACCCATAATGTTGACAATGGGAGTCGGTTTACACTTTCCAATTTGATCCACACACCGATGTTCGTCAGGATGGCTGGCTTAAGATCGTTCGTCACCCATTGAAGAGTTCTGCCCACCGCCTCGACAATCAACCGCTGAGGTGTTGATCATCTACCCCCCCCCCTAATGACCTCTACCTTTTCCAAGTTTACCTCTTGACCCGTATCTAATGCAAGCACAGCAACGGCCTGGTATTCAAAACACATTCAAACTAGTTTATTGACGGTCTTGAAATGCGCCTCCTGTGCTCTGAAATCCGTGTGCATAATTCTCTCGCTGTTTGGCCTATGTACACATGTGCACAGTCCTTACATTTAATTTTATAAACACACAATCTTCCTATACTTGGGAAAGGGGTCCTTCAGGTATACCAGCGCCGAAGGTAATGTTTGACCTCGCTGAAATATCACCCTTGTGTCAAGGGCAAAACATTACCAAAGTACCGTACCAACCGATTGTTTCCAAACCGCTCTTTACTCCTTAGAGGATTGTTTTACCTCCCCTACTAGCGCAGACTGCAAGCCCTGAGATTTTACAGTGGTGAATATCGACGTCAGCGTGGATAGCTCATCTTGCCTTAATACTGAAGAACTCGATTCACTCAAATCGCAATCCGTTACATCTGAGTCAAATTATCAAACTTAAAGGCCATCAGCTCAAAATGGCTATGTACTACAGTCGACTTGATTGTAGGCAAAACTCTTGCTCCCTCGGATGTGTCTCGAATATGGAACGCCCTTCCGACTCACATCATCCTTTCCCTTACAATAAAGCTTTTTAAAAAACGCACTGATTACACATTTGCCCATTTGGATTACTTGATATAGTCCGCTACACTCGGAGGAAGAAATAACACGAACCAAACTATGTGCTTAGCAATCCACTCTGCAATGTGGTGATAATGTGTCCTTGTGCATAGTTTGGATGTTTCTAAACTGGATTGATGTATCAAATCGGCCAAATGAAGCGATACAATTGCGAGCGTTTTCATTTGCGTTTTTTAACTTCTCACGGAGTACGTGAAATCTAGCTGCTCTCCACACTATCGTGTGCGTGTACATTCCATTTCCATTCCAAACTATCGTTATGAAGCAGTGCAGTTAACTCCGCAGACACCTGAAATGACGATTTGCTTTCCCATGGTTCCATTACTTTTAATTTTCAACTAACATGCGGGATTCGTCAAACACTTGCTTGTGTACTCGTGATAAGTCATAGTTCACTCTTCAATGTTTTCGATCCAGTTACTTTTCGGTTTTACACCTTTTGTCCACAAGACTTGTTAGTCCTCTGGTCTTTTACCTGTGGTAGATCCACTTTCCTTTCTTCCCTGCTCCACAAGACCAACGGTTAACTAAGGATTTTCGCTGCTTTTTAGCCATTTTCAACGAATAAGGTCGTTCCATATGAACAGTACTAGGTCCCTTTTGTGAGAACCGCTGTAAAAGTTGATCTCCGAGACGATACTCATAGATACCCTGGTGGTGTGTGCGCGATACTTTATACCTGACCGATTTAAAATGACGAATTCTCTGGATCAGTCATTCGCAGATCGTGTCGGGTTGGTCATGCAATGATTTGTGGTCACCTGTTGTCTTCATGTCTCATCATATCTTGAGATCACCAGCAGAGAGTAGAAAATTTGCGATGATCGAGTTTTTCAAAATGAAAAAACCAGTTGCCCAGGCAGCGAAGCCTGGGGCACGACACACTGCAGTGTAAACTGGTCAGTTCAGAAGGCCTTGCTATTCAACGTAGAGAAAGTTCGCGTTGTACAATTACGCCGTAGGCTTGACTACACATATTTGCTTGGGGTACACGGATTGCAGACAAGCTCCCAGGAATGTAACCTTGGTGTGCTCGTACAGAGTGTCCTCAAACGTTCCAAACAGGCTGAGCTAGCTGCGAAAAGAGACAATCAGCACCTCGGACTACTGGGAAGGGCATTCGGGAGAGTAGGCCAATCAATCTTCCCAATGATGCACAATTCCAACGTGCGTCTTCACGTTGAACACGCTATGCCAGCTTGGCAACCTAGGCTGAAGGTTGACCTAGAGACATTAGAGGCACCATAACGAAGAGCAACAAAGAATGTAAAGGGCCTACACTACCACTAGTACCACCGAAGACTGAAGTTGCTGGGAGTTTTCTGTAGATCCTACAGAAAGCTGCGAGGTGATCTCAAATTAGCGTATCAGATATTGAGTGACCGCAGTCACGTATGCCGCCACTTGCTGAAACTTATCCACAACACACAGCTCAGGGATAATCGCTTGAAATTGAGGGGACAATTGAGGGGGACAATCTAGACGTCCACAGTGTCGACCTTATTACTTTTCCATTCGGATTTGCCAACCCTGAGACGCTCTCCCAGTCTCAGTTGGATCCTCCATATCTTGGACATCTAATAACAATTTGATGTTTCTCTTAGCTCGAAGCATTTCGTTACCTAAACTACACTATTGCGGATTACCTTAACCGTGCCCTTCTACAGGATTTGTGTATCACATGGACCCAAAAAAGCAGAGCATTTACGGCAGTGCATTACGTCAACAATCAATGCATCCCGTGTGCACTGGATTTTTATCTTACACTAGGGTTATTTATCAACGCATTTTTCTGGGTAAACGGTGGGTACATGACTCACATACATTTCAACACCATTGTAATCACCCCGAACGTCCTACGGGACGTGTCAAGCACTTGCTTTTCTTTCGTGATAAATAATTGTTCATTTTTATACCAGCTCAGACAAGGCTCCATGAGATTTCACTTTTCAGTGAATTCAACTCATGAATTATGCCCATGTTTAAATAAAAGTCGAAGCAGCGAAGGGAGCCATTTTCAATAATTCTCATTAGGCTATTACTATTATAAGTAGGAGATCTGGATTAAGGACGGCTGCTGTTTAAATGAGGCCGGTAAATTGGATCGATAATTAGGCCGATCCAGTGGAGCTAGGCTTCGCAGCCGACGTTACGCTGTTAGTGTGCAATATCAAAGAACAGCCGCGGGGCCAAGGCAACAAAAGGGCTTGCACTAGGCCTCTCTGTTTGCACAAATCAGGCTGAATCAGCATAATAGCGATCGTCTCAGCCTTATTTAATAGACGCTTGCTGAACGCCTTAGGGTGATCTAGAGGCACGGAGTAGAAGACGCCGAACGCGTCTGTTATCCAGATTTCATGTCCACTTAAGAGTAAATGCACCGTGATAGCTCTGTGGACGCTTCCAGGCAAGCCTCTTCATAGCGACCCAAGGCAGCATTCTGCTATCCGTTTCGGTCGGTCGGTTGCCTGTTGAGCCGGGCTAGGTTGAGAATCGAGGGAAACGGAGGGTTTGGGGATATGCAGTGCTCGGTAAGTCAACGCAGGTGCGGATGCTTGTGTGATAGCATCAGGATGGTTTGCGAGTGGTTCGTCAAAGAAAGCCACTGAGGCGGTCGATAGACACCGTTGTTCAGTGAGCATTTTGGTCCAAAGTGAACTATTTCCTAGTCCGTTGCACGACTATGAAAGGGCCAGTGTAAGGAGGCTGGAGAGGGCGCCGCACTGCGTCGGTGCGGAGGAAGACGTGACTGCAGGTCGAGAATTCGCTGTGCATTTGCACATCGCTAGTCTGTTCACGGGGTGGGGCCGGGCGTAGTGCACGCATGCGCTAAGTTAGGGAGGACGCAAAGTTAGGCGGAGGCATACCCGACGATGCGGGAGGTGAAACGAATTCTCCTGTCAACTTTAGCGTTTTGCCGTGAACCAGCTCTGCTGGTGCACGTTTCAAATCAGCTTTAGATGTCCATGGAAGCGTTCAACTAAACTGTTGGCTGCTGGGTGATAC